>JAQGCX010000739.1:0-14275 GCA_034700205.1 Plectus parietinus | reverse complement strand
CACATGTACAAAACATAGTAATCAATAACCTATGTTTTGTACATGTGCCACGGAATGTTCCACGGAGTATAATCACGGCCTTAGAGCACACGCCACCGCACAAAGAGGCTACGCAGTTCTGCGTAGCGAGTTTCCAAGTTGGCGTGTGCTCAAACAATTGATACGCATTTTGTGCACTTATCTGGGTTCGACTGTACTAAATCTTCCCCCGGGGTCAAACCTTGCCCATCTCTGCAAGAGACTAAATGGAATGGTTGTTGATCTGGATCAGTTTCTCTTTTGAGTTTTGCTTTTATGATTGGCGAATCGGTGTTAAAATACTGAAGGAAATTCTAATACCCTTATAAGTTTTCATTGAAACATTCATCAAACAAGGTATCAACTCTCGGCTAATGCATCACTTTTGTTTTTTATCGGAATTTTGTATTGATTGCTAATTTTTCTCCTGTTATTTGAAATTGCTGATGAACCAAAAAAATCTGTAACAAGCTTTATCAAACATCAAACAATTTGCTCAAAAAGATGGCGTCTTATTGTAGAAGAAGTATGAACAATGACGAAATTTTGATTTGTGATTGATAGTTTTTGCATTTCAGGTCCGGCCGTAGTGAAACCTCACGTTCCGCGGATGTTGCTGCTGTGGAAGAACGCTTTCCCAAGATCGGCCAAAGAGGCGGAAGCCGAGAAACAGAGAGGCGATAGCTTTACTTGGGGCGTCACGTTGGACGCCCGATCAGGCGCTTTAGCTGGTAAATTATTTTGTTTTTATGGGGGGAAGGATTTGATTACCGTATTTTAAGAAATAGTGACCCACGCAGAAATAGTAACAGAAATAGTAAAAAGAAATAGAAATAGTTGCTATTTTTTGCACTGGGCAAGGTGAAATTGCCCCAAGTACTACACAATATGCGTTCAGCACATCAATAATATGTGCTTTAGAGGTATCATTACATCGTTCTTTCATTTTTGTTGACAAACAGCTTATCATATCTACTTTTTTACTTGAGTAAATCCAAAAATGTTTATTTTTCTCGATTTTTAATACTAATATTTTATCTCGATGAGATTGAATTAATAGTAACCCACGCAGAAATAGTAATCCACGCAGATATAGTACGGGAGGGTTGAAATAATAGTAACCCTGGTTACTATTTCTTAAAATGCAGTATATTGTCATCAATTAATTTTTTATCTCCGAGCGTTCGCTCATAAATATTGTCATCGTAAAAGCGAACACTTTATTATTTATTTATCAAACATTCGTGACACAATTAGTTGCTCTGTTTTGTTTTCGAATTACCGTTCTTACATTGCACAATCTCATTTTGCAGCAATGGAGAACTTCTGTCGATTCTGTCCTGAACTGCTGACGGACGAAGTTTTGCGGAAGATCTTGCATCCAATTGAATCTTGTCTCTCCATGATCGGACAGTAAGCACATTTGCTTCATTTTGAGCAACTTTTACTCAGCCATTTCATTTCAGTATGGCCGCAGTTTTGCGTGGTTACAGTAACCAACTGCGCCATCAAGTTGCCTGTGTTCGACTTAGACTGTACAACGCTCTTGGTCAAATCGCTCCGAAATACTACGAAAGTGAGAATCTCATTTCCGTCATTCTTGATTTGTGAATTTCAAGAATAAAGGGGATGTGCCTCATACGCCTCTTTCTTTAACCCGTCACAGTTGCGTTTCCCCTTCTAAACTTACCCACCATTTTCGATTTGACGTTGGTTATATCCCAATCCTTTGAGGTACGCATAAGTTCGGCTCAGTGTCATCACTGTGGCTGAAGTCAGTAATTTTGGAACGCTCCAACAAATGTTGGAACAAAAATTTTCTGTAAGTAATTAACATGGTAATAAATTGTCATGATGATCTACAACAGAAGAATTGAGTACTATAATCACCTCGACTGTCGAGTCCTGATTTCAACAGTACTTTTTAATTGCGATATATTGCAGATTTATTTGCTGCGCTGCTGAGAGAACTGGTGGCCGATGTTACGTTGGCGGATAACAGTCAGTCGTTGTTGTCGACTTCACTGATCACGGCGCTCTGTCAAGGCGTCGACAAATCTCTGTTGGGAACCTGGCTGCAAGACACCGACCAGCGAATGATTGAAGAGCAGGTATGAATCATTAAGACATTAATTTTATTTTGTTTATTACTTAAACTTAAATTTCTCTAGGTTGATGGTTGACATGGAGTTAGCGAAAATAGGTGTTATTTGATTACCAAATGAAACTGAGATGGAACATTTAAGTGCAATCCAAAATTTGTTGAAATTATTTAAATTAAATTATTAAATGTACATTTTCCTATCGTTTCGTTTTTTCAGTCCCTTCTATCAAGTCTGACGAACTATTGTATTAATGTATTTATGTGATAAAATATATCTTATTTAAATTGATGAATGGAAAAATTGCCATATTGCCATAATTGCCACAAAAAATACAGCAGTGCCGCGCGTTGAATTTATAATGAATTCAGATGGAGCCTGGTAGAAAAAGCGACATTATCGGTGGAAGTTTTGTAAGTAGACCGCGTGTGGTGTTTTCGGTAGTTTGGAATTCTGTTTCAATGTGAGGAGAGCTTGTATGTTCAGCTGTTCGCAATTTAGTGTTCAGCGTCCGTTTGTACTAATGGAATCTTTTTTGTTGCCTTTATCGGTTTGTAGTCTAGTTGCTGAATTGTGGTAGAAAGGAATATCCTTAAAATTTCGTTTTTATAGTCAGAATTTTTCGAACGGTTAACTAGAAATCGATCGAACATTCCTCAATTGAATGTCGTGCGCTGTTAAAATCCAGAATTTATTGTATTGAGTATCATTAATTCGTATGATTTAAATCCATTTCTAGTAAACGTCTCATAACGACATTTAGCCCCTATTGCACATCAAAAATTCTGGGGTTACGGTGCTTTCTACAGTACGCTTTTTACCGTCAAAGAGTATATTTGACATACATCACGGACCAAAAAAATTGAAGAGGTTTCTTTATACGTCCCGAGCTTTTTTGCGTGGGAATTGAAACTTGATTACAAAATTTGAATTTTTCCGCAAAAATTTGCATATTAAAGTGCAGTAAGGCTATAAAAGTCTGCAGAGGATGCGTGATGGTGGTCCAACCTTGCTGAGGTATGGATGGCCCGGGTCTTCGGTTTGCGTAGTCATGGACACGCTCCGCCGCGTTCACTGAGCGCTTCAGTCGCTTGCCCAACTGCTTCGTCGTCGTTCTCACCGTTCCTTGCGGTCGATGAATGCTTTGTGAGCGCCGTGAATGGCGTTCGATGCGCATTGTCTTTCCACCTAACTGCGGCGACGCTGAGTGCTATCAGCTGCTATAGACAGGACGGCCTACGCCGTGACATAAAGCGAGAGTGAACTAGTTATACGTATGATGCAGAATTGTCGAACTGGCACCCGCTGAACTCAACCGTCGACCAATCTGTTACAACGCGCGTGGTAGTGGGGGAAAGGACACCCGTCTGTTTTTCCGTCGCCTTGGAAATTGACAGTGCGCACTTGGTCCTTTACTTGCCAACCATCTCCTGGTTCTCTGCCGTTCTTCAGACTGTGTGTTTACACACCGCCGATCACTCTTTTAAATAGAGGCAAGTGCGGACTCATACAGTTATGTTTGCCGAGCTGAATGAATGTCGAACCTCTGAGCGAAAGTCATATGTACTGACTTGTTAGCAAAACTTGGCGTTGTACGAACTCGCTATCTTCAGCTGTGGGCGAATATGGGCTGCTGCAAAAGCAAGAACGGCATTGTTGAACCGCTACGCTATAAAGGTTGGAAATATGCGGTGTCGCATTGACATTAATATTCATTTTAGTGTTTGCTGATCGGGAACTCGGCGAAAAAGATGGTGTGGAACTGCCTAAGCGCCATTATTTGATATTCGTAAATCCTCACAGTGGACCTGGAAAGAGTTTAAAAGTTTTCCACCGAATTCTGGAGCCGAAATTGAAGGCTGCCGGCATTTCACATGAGCTGGTCGTCACCGGTTCGTTGCATTGAAATTTCTTCTCTTGCCTGTGCCGAGTATGCTGCGTGGATTGTGTATATTTATTTAATAAATTAGGTTAATGTGTCTCCACTCTCTATTGCACCTTTCTGTTATCTTCCTGACACAATACCCGCCACATGCACTTTAACCAATGTACTAAATCGAGTTTAATGGTTTCGGTTTCCGTTAACACGTGTCGTTGGCGGCAAACCAGATAGTCATGAGGGATGGAGATTTTTTGTTGAAAACTGGTTGAGAACGACAGTGTTGATTTGCAGAACGAGTCAACCATGCGCGATCGATGGTGCGCACGAGGAACTTGGATGAATTCTCCGCAATTGTCATCCTGTCGGGCGACGGCCTCGTGTTTGAGGTTTGACTTTTGCCCTGTCGACGGCTGTGTAAGCACTCGTCTGCAGGTAGTCAACGGCATCTTTGAGCGCGCAGACCGCGACAAAACGCTGCGCAAACCGATCGGGATCGTCCCGAGCGGCTCAGGCAATGCCCTGATCGCGTCCGTCTTCCAGCATTGCAAGTGAGCAACTGTTCGAACAGCAAATTGATCTGATTCATGTGCGTGACAGGATTCCGATCGACATGAAGTCGTTCATTGAACGAGCGTGCGAAATGATCGCTTCGCCCCACATGTCGGCTGTGCCCGTCAATTTGTTTCACGTGGAAACGCCAACGGAACACATGGCCGGCTTTCTGTCCGTCGGTTGGGCGCTCATGTCCGATATAGGTATAATTGGCCGCAGGAAAACCAGTCGAGGCACTTGCATACCGTATCATTCTGTCTTATAACGGCTAGCGCAAAATTACGCTTTTTAGCCCAAGGACAAAAAATTTTACGTTGTCAACAAATTTTGGCAGAACGCCAACTCGGGAATTCGTATTTGCGCTTGTTTATTCTGTAGCGATTATCGAAAATTTGAAATGCTTAGCAGGGAACCCCCCGACTGGTCGCTGTGTTTTTTTTTAAATGTGGGCGCTGGCAGTGATTGATATTATTCGAATTTGCAGACATTGAAAGCGAGAAGTGGCGGAAAGCGTTGGGAGGCGCTCGATTCACCGCCGGCGCAGTCGTGCGCTGCTTTAGTACGATCAGCCTGCATTCTCTCTGACATCGTGCTGAACATGACTTTTACAGATTTGCGAACATATAAAGGACGTGTGTCTTACCTCCCTGCGAATGTCAAGAAGACGGAACCAGAATCGTCCTCTCCAGTTGGAACGACCTTGACCACCAATTCAACGGTAACAGATTATTATTTAGCCAATTATAGGTAGGGCTGTAATGGGGACAGGGATTTTAAAAAGACCGGGACGGGGCATAGGTGTACTTGGGGGGGCCGGTCACGTGACCAGTTTTGTGAGCTCTTTCTCGGCCAAAACTTAACCGTTTGAGTTGAGCCGGGACTTTTTGAATAGAGGATAATGTCGGCTACAACATAGTGAAAAATGACACGAATTCATACAACTGTTGCGGGAGTTTAAAGCTTAAAGTGCGATATGCTCGCATGCGCTTTTTGAGCGAATGCGCTTTTTGACCGTCAAAAAGCGCTGCACGCATATCGCACGGTCGGTAGTTTTTGAGCTGTAGCGCAGCCAAATTGCAATATTTTTTGCTGAAATTTCTTTTGCATCTTTGTGACAGCTAGGGGAACAACTTCTACGCTGGTCGACGTTAGGTTGTCGCGCGTTTTTTCGAGAAAACCTCGAATGAGTTTGAAAATCGACTTGAAAAAACTCGTGTTCTTGATGCAAACTTTTGAATTCCCGCAACAGTTGCATGAATTCGTGTCATTTTTCAATATGTTGTAGCCGACATCATCCTCTATTCAAAAAGTCCCGGCTCAACTCAAACGGTTAAGTTTTGGCTGAGAACGAGCTCTCAAGATCTGGTCACGTGACCCTGCCCCCCCCAAGTACACCTATGCATAAATGAATAACAAAGGCGAAGCCGCGATTGGTCTGATCGGGGAAAAAGGCCTATGAAGCTGCTCGTCTGCTCAATATCCTGGAGAGGATGTTGAGCAGGCGAGCGCAAAGCGTCACAAGTGCTTAGTCGCACTTTGACTTAGTCTTGAAATCGCATGGGCCGCCTTACCAGTTGAAACTCTGTGCGCCGCTATCGATGACTTTCCGAAGCCTGTGGGACGATGTATTGAAGCTAATGGGGGGTCATTTCGAAAATCTCTAATCATCGTTGTTAATTGTTTTTCTATTGTTATGAGTCAAGTTGTCAATAAAGTCTATATACCAAACGATAGAGAATGAAAAGACGAACAAAACGGTATAAAACAGTCGTTGAAAAAGTTTGAAAAGAAATCCGAAAAGGCCGTCTGAAAAATGACTGCCAGGACTTTTCTCACACCCTGTACAGATCGTGTGTCGTAATGGTTCACGAGTCGTGCAGTCAGTCAACGAAAAGGAGCAGCGTATTTCACATTCCCAATCAATGCGCGTATTTTTTCGCATTCCAATTTAATAACAATCACTGTGGAGAGGTCTGATTATCAACAGAAAAATAAACTCATTATCCTGAATTGAATGGTATAAAAAGACCCACCAATCAACACACGGGCATCACTTCGGTGGAGCTCAAGTTTGCATTCTTCCGTGTTCGGCAATCAACGTTCTCGATTCCTGGACGTGTTTTGTTCACTGACTGTGTGTTTTGAAAAAAAAAGTCGTCTGAAAAAAAAGTTCAAAATTTTTTTTTTTTAAAGTTGAAAAAAAAAAGCAATGCACCCTTTTGAAAAAAAAAGTCGTCTGAAAAGTTACTGCCAGGACTTTTCTGACACCCTGTTTTCGATTACTGCTGAAAATAAGACGATTCTCGCTCTGACTTGTTCACGAAGAATGGATGATTTGGACGCTTCTTCGATTGAATTCTCTCTTCTACAACTAGGGTCTTCGTTTTTGTTATCCATTCTTGGTGAGACCGGCGTAACTGTGAGCATTACGTCATCAGTCCCATAGTTAAACAAGAATGCATATCAAAAACGAAGTAGGTAATTGAATTGAATTTAATGTCGTTTAAACAGAAAGAATGATGTTCATGGGACAAAGCAATTTTCGCTGCTAAAATATCATTGAGTTTCATTTGCTATAATGATCGAGAGTAGGAAAAAACCATTTCCGTTAATTGTCACACAACGAAATTGATCGCAAACGTTTTCAGCGTACGGTGCGTCTTCAAAATCTGGTTTCCTCTCGTAGAAAAATACGAGTATATTGCTGAGCGCGATCCAGGTCTCGATCGCCCTGTCAATCAACAATATCGCGCGCGCTGTACCACTTCTTTCGCCACCAAAAAGTTGTCACAAAAGGGCGGCGACAAACTGTCAAAGATTTGACTCCATTACAAAATTTTCATAATTTGTAATCATTTGTTATTTGCCAAGATCACGAGTAATCTGCCTCTGACAAGTGACAACGCGACACACACAAAACTTCACGCATTTCCTTGATTTATGTGCTTGGCTAAAATAGGAATAAAAGCCAGAGCAAGCAAGCACTGCTTCTTAGTGTGTCTGGTTCATTATTGTTGTGTATATTGCATACATCAACTCTAATAACTCCAAAAACCATTGCATACATCATTCGTTTCTCAACAATAACAATCTTCAACGAGATGACGAACAAAGTTTTGCACGTGATCATTTTTCCTGAAAAATTACTGCCAGAACTTTTCTGACACTCTGTATTTCGACTACTGCTCATACTTTTTCCCGTGCCGATGTCTGGGTCGCATTTACAGGGTCTAAGTTAAAGAAAATCTAAGTTAAAGATTGCTCTATCAGAGGCAAGAAAACTGCATTCAAATTAGTTGCGTTTTCACGGAGTTATAAGAAATGAAATTCGTGAAGTGACTTTTGGGCCACCCTGTATATTTTCTGAGGTTAAGAAGGTTCGAATACAGAATACTATCTAATATCTATTGTGATTTTACCGCGGGAATTGAAATAACTCAAATAAACTGCCAATACGTATGCTCATTTCTGTTAGGAATTGCTCAAGCTTACTGTGTGTTTTGCACCTGCGTAGTGATAAGCATATGGCAGCACTTGCAGCCAGAGGTGAGCAAGTCAAAAGTTATGTGGAGGTAAAACAATTTTGTGGGGTACAAGTTTTTTTCGCCCGCCCGTGACCTTTTTTAGGAAAAAAGTCCCCTCCAACCCCCACACCCAGATCTGGTAGCAGAAAAAATATTCGCTTTATTTTTCAGCTTCTGATAACAGAGTGGTTGACAACGTTTTACTTGATCCAACCACTCAGTGCGAATCGACGCTCGAAAACTATTGCGATTTGACGCTTCCATTTTTCAAACTGCTCATCACTGCTGAGACCGGCGTACCTGGTGCTGTAGACTCATGTACTGATAGTACTTCCGCCGTGACAACTACAACGACATTAACTTGTCTACAACTTATCGGTAACTGGTATTCACCCAGTACTTCCGCCGTCGACTCTACAGGTTGCTACGGTTGTTCATGTGCTTCTACTTGTCCGTCTGCGGGTTAACAGCATACCAGTAACGCTGGTCCGAAGTCAACTACATGCTAGCGACCGAGGGGGGGGGGAGTCGCCGGGATACGGTGCTTCGGGTCGGGAATTTGGCGCGAGATTCAGATATTCAAAAAATTGGTGCATATTCATTCATAAGCATAGCCGTTGGCGTACTTGTAGTCCTTGGTTCGATAATCCAGCGGCACTAAATCGCAAAGAGTTTCGCGTTGCTCCATTGATTATTAGTAAAAGTATCGCTTGACCTCTTCCTAACACCACATATTACTACCTACTGTTTGACATATTTCGATGACGTGAAATATTCCTGATATTGTTTCCGATCTTCGAATTCATTTTTTCAAAGTAATGATTTGAAATGATAAATTTTAAGTCAATTGATTTGCGCAAAATACTCGTATGCAAAGAGCGAATCGATCAAAATAATGAGCACAACTGTTTGAAACGTTTGTCTTTATCATTTACTCACTAAAAATTTTCTGATGTTTTAATGAGAATAGCATTGAGAAAGATTAACCTCCAGAAATTGGAAAACGCATACCATACCTCTAGCATCAACTGCTGCTGAGATGAAAGCCAGGAAACACCTAGTCAGTGGACAAAGCACGTTCAGGAATTGAGGGACGCTAATTAAAACGGCTGGTCAAGGGAATTAATTCGGCCGGTCAAAAATCATAGTTGATTAAAATGAATTTATCAATCATAAATTTTTGAATTAATAGGCCAATTTTTGGACCGGTCTTTTTAATCAACTAAAATTTTTGACCGGCCCTTTTCATCAAGTTTTTTTGACCGGCCAAATTGATTTCCTTGACCGGCCGTTTTAATAAATATCCGAATCGAGAGCGTTGATTGCCAAACACGGAAGAATGCAAACTTGAGCAGCACCGAAGCGATATCTGTGTCTTGTTTGGTTGATTTGACAGAAATATGGTGGATTGGTGGATTTGACTGGTGGATTTGACTGGTTGATTTGTGGATTTGACAGAGATATGCATTTTTTACGACTTAATGTTCGAAGAAAACGAAAGAACTGTGCACGTAACATAAAATACAGTAACTATCGGTTATAAGGGAACACTTTATATGGCACTTGAACAGATTTACCACACATTTTCAATCGGTTATAAAGGAAGATTTTCGCCGCTCCCAGGATTCCCTTATAACCGATAGTTACAATACATCCAAAGCAGTCGAATGACGATTACCGAAGATACCGTATTCCTTCTAATAGGGTGACCCTTCTAATAGGGCGACCCTCTCTAATAGTGCGACCCCCTAGCGACGGATCGAAATATAGGGCGACTGTCGCCCTATTAGAAGAAATACGGTATGAAATGACAGTAAGTACGGTACGAAATATGACAGAAGTACAAAAGACAGAGATTGCTTCAACCAGCGCTCTTCACTCCGCATTTTCTTTCCATTCCATTTCATTGTTTTCGGACGAGTTCTTGGTCGATGGAGGCGTTCCAGGCAGATCACGTGTCGATTCTGTTTTGACTGCGGCCAGCCTTCGACGGTTTCAAAATCTGAAAAATACGAGTACAAAATAGCAAAACATTATTCGGAAGCGTGCGGAATAATCAATAAAAATTGAGTCAAAATACCGAACTATTTAATGGAAGAGAGAAAATAATCGAATTTACGAAGTTTTTTGACTGAAAAAGTCGATAAATAATACTTGAAAATGCTTAGTTATTGTTCACAAGTTTATCGTTCCAATGTCGCGCCAGCCATTTCCCTCTCCCTGATCGCCAAGTTCAAAGCGTAATTCAGACTCAACGTAAAGTGAAAAAAGACCAAAATTCGTTGGCATTTTCGTGACGCCTGTCTTGGCACAGTTGAATCTGCTTCGTCTTTTTCATTTCCAATTGTGTTTTTGACAAGAAAAGATCACTCTTTCCTTCTCGTTTTGTGTTTCCATTCACCATTGCTCCACCGAACGAAGCAAACGATATCAAGAGAACCCTAGTGATGGCCGAATCGGAAGTTGACGAAGGCGTTGGTTCGGGCGATGAAGGAAACGATCAGAACCTCACCAAGAAAGGTAGGATTGTCATTATTTTCAGAAGAAAGTTCGTTAGTTTGATTGAAACTAATGGACTACTGACTGTTGAATGTTGTCATATAATTTGCAATTTGTCTTGAGCTCTTTGTGAAACATTTTCTGTGCTGGTCGACATGAAAATCGCGAACGAATTTGTATGTAGGCTACAACTGAATGCCAACTATCTTGTAATGTCCGCTCTCTTCCTTTTCCACAGACAGTTCGCATTTATTTTGGCTACTTCATTCAGTCCTCGACCGTTCTCATATATACAGAGCACTGCTTTGTATGATGGTTGAATATGTCAGACAGATTGTCAGATTTGGCCAAATGAAGATAAAATTATTGTATCGATGAATATCTCCATATATAATTAAGTCGTAACATCTTTTTCGGGCTCTAAAATAGTCATAAAATGTTCTACTTACTTTTGACATGAAAATATAAATCATAATTAAGACAGCGAGGATGCCTGGCGTCTATTGAGAAATTTTGACCGCAAAGAAGTGAAACATATTGCCAAAATGATATGATAACATAAATTTTCTTTCAGAATTGCAAGAGCGTGAACGAAAACGGACACGAAACAAGAAGCGAAAGGAGCAGAAGAAACGGCGCGCCAAGGGGAAACAGGATGAAGCGACGAGCAAGGATGGGGGTGAACAGTCTGGCGAAACGAAGGCTGACGAATCGGCTGTCGACTCGGGAACGGGGGAGACGCCCGCGCCCACCGACGACGAAGACGTCGAGGTGGAATTCGTCGGCCAAATGCCTAAGATCGAGCTGCAAGACCCCAACTACCACTACTTCACCAAAATCTTCCAAACATTCAAGGTCCGTTCAGTTATCCGGCATTTTATTATATTGATTTCCGATTCAATTCAACTATTTTCCACTCAATATTTTCTCCTGTTCAACGAAATAAACTGCACAATGGAATTACAACTTTGTGCTGAGTTTGCAGTCAGTACTCTTCGATCCAACATATCGAAAGGCGATTACGATGCAAAACACGTCCATTCAGAACGAAACTTGGTGCAAGCTGTCATACAGTGGCCTTTAGGGGTGTCTACAAATTACGTAACCCTTTTAGAGGGGGTGGTTGAGAGGGTCGGTTCCGCATGACAACATTGTAACTTAATCGATAATTATATGCTACAACGTTAGCGTAACCGAGAGGGGTCGTCGAAGCTTGGTTTGCGCGGCTACGGGAGGAGGAGGGGTAAAAAGAGACTAAAAATAGGTTACATAATTTTTAGACAATCCTTTGCGGAGGTTTATTGCACTTCTCGCCTACTGACTGTTTATATGATTTGCTTATAACATTCATTGCGCAGTTGCATTTCATTTATGCGCATTCTTGTTTCAATGTTCATCCTGTTGCAGATCGGAGGTAGCGAAGACGAAGCGCTGATGAAAGTGCTCGGTCTGCCGCAGGTCAAGAAGGAAGAGGCGCCCACCAAGGCCGCCATCGTCGAGCGCATCCTCCAGGAAGAAATGGAAGAGAAAAGGGTACGTTCTTTCACTCTCCGCGATTCATAGCAGCAGTTGTAATTTGTCTTCCAGGAACGCGAACGCGAAGAAGGCGGTGACATTAAGAAACTGAGCAAGAAGAAACTCCGTCTCTCCATGCGACCCAGCATCGCCATACTGAAAGCGGTTAGTAGTGCATAATTTTCTTCAGTTATTTGGTGGATTATGATCAGATACGATACAGCGAACTATTCCTTCATATGGGAAATGGCTAATTATACAGTTTTCTTAAAACATCGTTTTATAGTTGAATACTTTTTTAAAGCAATATTAATTTTGTTACAATTTAAAGTTTTATAAGTTGTCAAAATGTATTAATTTTAATTTCACAAGAATCAGTGCTTCTCAAAATGCGACAGATTTTAAAATGCGGTTGGTTATTAAGTGGAAGTCAAAGCAACGAATGAATTATCTGAATGAAGCGTCGCTTCAATTAATTTCTGAAACATCTTGATAACAGATTTCAATTTTGCAGTATAATGTGGCAAATGTTTCAGAGCACACAGAGACCGGACGTGGTGGAATGGCACGATGTGACATCGAAGGACCCGCAGTTGTTGGTGCTGCTTAAGGCGTACCGCAACTCAGTGCCGGTGCCCAGACATTGGTGCGCTAAGCGCAAGTATTTGGCCGGCAAACGCGGTTTCGAACGGGCCCCCTTCGAACTGCCGGAGTACATCAAACGTACGGGTATCATGGAGATGCGAGAAGCGCTTGCCGAAAAGGTTCGTCACATTTGCTTCCCATGGTTCAGTCGGCTTTTGTCAGGAGCCGTATTAATAGATCGCGCTAATACCTCGTCCCAGCTATTAGCGTCAGCTGCCTACGACTATTCGTACATTTCAGCTCATTTTTGGCCAATTAGCTGCAACTAGGATTAGTCGCACCTCAGGATAATTTATTAATACGCACTTTAACCTCACCTCAGGTGAGGATAATCATAGTGTGAGCTCGTGCTAAAAAAGCTCGTCCCAGGTTCAAAAATTAGTGCGATCTATTAATACGGCTATTAGTGCGATAGTCGATCGAGGAGAAGGAAAACAAGACACCTTTGTGTCTGCCACTAATGCTATTCACTCCTATAAGATCTGCAGTCAGCACTCACCACGGTTCCCGTAAAACATGCGTGTGTAAATACGAAATGTTTCATTGATGTTCTGTTGGCAAGTGGTGGAAAATTCTCACAATTTCGAACAGCAGACTAGTTTCGAACAGCAGTAAATCGATGGATCCCACTAACCGAACAAACCCTTGTGGGCACATACATACGAACGTGAACGCTCTGAACGCAGATGTGAACGAAATTTTCCATTCAGCAGCCTGATTCGTTTCGGGCCAGTAAATCCACTACTTACCTGCGTGTGCGATTATCACTGTACTAATCTGCGCACTATGTAGCGAATCAGCGGAACGTAACGAAACCGTATAACAACACGAAAGGTTGAGAGGACAACACCAACTACTAACCCAGGACTGAGTGCGGGCGTGGAACGGTGCGCTGGTGGAGCGAATTGGCGCGAGGAGAATGCCGAATGGGGTCACGCCCGTCCTTCCGTTGCGCGCAATCTCTGCGACGCGTCTCCAGGCCGGTCCCGTCACTTTCTCTGCGCCTGTTTGCCACACAATCGTCATGGGCGGTCGTCGTCAAGCGCAGATAAACTTGATCGCGCATTAAGTGGCGTCGTCTGCAACAAAACTGCAGCCGGACCGGTCGCTTTTTTTTAACCTCTATTCATGAACTTTAGGGAACTTCCGGATTCCAGGTGGTTACTTATTCATCGCGATAATAAGTATATAAAGTTCAGCTGAGTGTCTTGTACTACTGTGTGCGTGTAGTATGTAATGCTACAATTGCCAATTCATGAAAAGAATCCAGTTATTTCAATTTCAATTTTTCTATTTACTGACCCTCTTTGACTAAAAATTTGTTTCCATTTGTTTCAGGGTGGTTTCAGGGCGCTCTACCGTACTCTCTGCTAACACTACCTTTAGAGAAGTGAACTGCTATGTTGATTGTTACTCCGCATGTATTATGTTCTTTCTGTTGGTTGAGAAACACAATAAATTTAATTAATTAATTAAATAACTACCGTGTTCGGAGCAGTGAAGTTTATTTGACTAATTAAACGAATTAATGATATGCC
>JAQGCX010000738.1:0-14279 GCA_034700205.1 Plectus parietinus | reverse complement strand
ACCAAGAATGAATTATATATTCTTGATCACGCAATATTTATTCTTGGTAATTGGTCGCAAAACGGACCGTTCAAAATAGGCCGTTTGATGTATGCCCAGCTCTTAAAAATGCTTGGTGTTGCAGACCGCTGCGAAGAATGTCAGTTGGTGGATTGCTTGCTGCCCTAGCATTCGTTATATCCGCTCTGGTTCAGTTCAAAGTTAATGTCAGTTTGCTTGAAACGTTCTATGTTGGTGTGTATTTTTTAAGCAGTGCATTTCAGGAGACTTTGCCTGACATTCCAGCCAATAACCAAGCATTTGTGTCTTTCATCAACTCTTATCCAAACTGCACCGTGACTGTCACTTCCCTCGACCTTTCCAAGACGAGGACAATCTCACCTAACAGCGTAGGATTATATGATATCTTCCACCATTGTTGTCTCTTATTATGATATATTTCAAGTCGCTCGAAGACGACAAAGTGACGAACCAACTGACGATCTTTAATTTTGGTGATTTGACGAAGAATAGTGTTTCGAGAACATTCATAGTTGACTACATCACGCCTGTGGGCGGCGGTTGCTCAGGACTGCCGAATGTGATTAGTGCAACAAGGGGCACTGTGAATGTGACTGCCAATATAGAAGGTGGAAAGTCTTACTATCTCGTGCTCGGTTTTCAAGGCGTTGTGCAACAGTTGGCCAACTGGGAGAAACCCACCGAGGGCGAAGGCCAATTCAAAACAAAGTCTGTCCACTCCACACAATTGCTTTTATAACCCATCTGGTCTTTCAGCATCAACTTTATGCTGCCATGTAGCTCATTGCCAGCAAACGTGACGTGGGGAAACTGCAATGCGTCTGATGCGAACAGTTCTCAGACGACCTATTCTGGTCCGATGGCACTTTGCGAACGGTCGGATAGGAAGGGCGATGATGACACTCACCCGTGCGATCCGCGCCACAATAACTACTTCTACGCCTGGCAGATTTACTACGATAGTGACGGAAATCTTGAGGACGATCGCAAAGGCACGGTGAACAATATTAATGGCTCCCAGATCGCTACCATCTACGACTACATGGACATCAAGCCGGGAAAGTAAGCCGAGGCACGTTTTCAATGACCGTGCAATGACAAGATTCAGATGGGACCTTTACTATTTGGAAGGAACGCCCAAAGATCCCGATCAGCGGACGTTTTCTCGAGAACAGACCATCGTTGTCCCAACCACTGTCTCTTTTGAAATCCAAGGCCAAGGCGGCGTCTACTCAATTTCCGTCACCAGCAGCTCGGCCAGTCCCACGCAAACTGTGAGATTATCCAGCCCTTTCAGATTCCACCACTCAACTATTTTTAGACACCGACGATTACCAACACTCACATTATGGTGCCTGCCAACCACATTTCCATCCTTTGGCAGATCCCGCAGGTAGAGTTGCCAGATTTCAAATATGCTGAAGCAGTAGATGTAATACAAACTAAAATATGCGCATTTTTCATACGCTAATTTTAAATAAGGTAAATTTTCATATGCACATTTTTTTAACGCATATTTTTAACACTACAGGGGCGGATCATGGGCATTGATGGCCCGATTACAAAATGGTTGGGGGTCCCCTGTGCGACGCAAATCGTCGCAAGCGAGTACCGGATTTTTCCGTAAAAGAGGCAGCTGCCTCTTAAGGGCTGGGCAGACTTCGCACGCTCGCAAAAACGCGCGTTTTTTTGCATACGGTCTGCCAGAATATATAATGCATTCTTGTCAATCACTCTAGAAAAAAACGCGCGTTTTGGCGAGCGTGCGAAGTCTGCCCAGGCCTTTATTCGGAAAATCGGGTTTTTGTGACCAAATAAGGTCAGAAAAACTCGTTTTTTCAAGGTCAGAAAAACCCGATTTTCCGAATAAGAGGCAGCTGCCTCTTTTACGGAAAAACCCGGTACGCGTAGCCCACTCGCCAAATCGGCTGGGGGTCCGGGGGCGCGCTTAAGCGCCCCTGGGCCCGCCGCAACCAAAAATTTTGAGTTATTTGGTGCATTTTAAGCGATTCGGTGCACGAAAATTGACAAAGCAGTAGAAGCAGTATGATGGGCTCCAAAGCAGTAGTTTTCAAGCAATAGATCCCCCTGAAAGCAGTAGATCTAGCAACGATGAGTACATTTGTCGCAAGAGTACATTTCACCTTGTTTCTAAACTTGTGATTTCAGTACGTAGTGATCACAGCGGGTGAGATTCTGTTCTCCATCACAGGCCTGGAGTTCAGCTACTCGCAGGTCTGTTTTGTTACTGTTTGACCCGACGGACATGTGCAAAGTATTGCTCTTAGGCGGCGCCGTCCATGAAGTCCGTCGTCCAGGCGTTGTGGTTGTTGACAGTTGCCTTCGGAGACCTAATCATTCTCGCCATAGCGGCCGCCTCTCTTTTCTCGAACATGGTCGGTCCGGTGATGTCAGGTACCGGTTGTACAACACAATTTCTTGCAGGCGATTGAGATGCTCGCGTTCGCAGGAGCGATGGTTGTCGTCATCTTAGTGTTCATTTTGCTTTCATATTTTTACCGCTACACTTTCTACACCAGAGACGAAACCGAGGACGACGAAGACTTGGACCAGTCTGCAACCGCTTCCACTGTCGAATGATATTTGCGTTGTGCCACTGTGCCTACATATGTACTTATGTATTTTCATGTTCGCATTGTATTCCAACGAATGATTGTGATAAAAATTCTTTACTACTCTGTGATTCATAAATTTTTGAAAGTGATTATAAAAAGTTGTAATTGTTGTAGTTATTGCGCATCTGAAATCTACGATTAAAAGTCAGAAGTGAAGAAAGCTGCGCACAATCGCAGTGATGTCTTTTGCTTGGTCAGGAAAATAAGTCTGTAAGTAGACAATACAATAGGAGAATAATAGGTCATCGGCTAATTACCGACTCTACCTAATCTAAATCGGTAATTAGCCGATGACATATTGCTCTCCCATTGTATGGACTAATTACAGACTCAGCAAAAGACAACACTGATGATGAGCTGCTAACTTGCAATCGATCATTCGGACTCGGTCGCAACAATCAAACGATCATTCCAGTCAATCGATTCAAACGAGCAACCGATGTCGACATTTAGCGACAGCCTTTTGATTGTTTGGGGGCCCATAAAGAGCCCGGTTAGTAGAGGGACAAAACACTGTTGCAGTGAGCCAAAAGTATAGCCGATCATAAAAATACGACAACTGTTGCGATGTAATGTGGAACTGATGGAATACTATCCTGATATTGCCAAAGTTTTCGCGTAGGAAAGAGACGACAACACATGATTCAAACACGGAACATATTAAAGCAATCATTTTAGTCAGCTAGCGTCACCAGTCTCAGATTGGCTCCTCAAGCGTCTCACATGGTAACAGACATACGAATGAAAAAAAACGATCAATTGTGTACATTTAGAAGATATCAGACATGGCGCGAAACACGATGATAATGCAGGTGAAAACGAGGGAATAAAACCCACAGAAGTCTTCTTCGGGTAGTCAGTCAGTCGCTAAGATTTGTACTGTCAGAGAACGAGGAGAGTTGCTTGTTCACATTGCGATCACTTCAGACAGGAGACAGGCGACGAACAGTCGCCACTTGCTCTAGGAGAGAAGTTCGCTACTCATCTTGACAGACAGATTGGCAGACTAGGTCAGAACGTGCCCAGATAGGAGACGAGTGGGCAACACGCGAGCAAGAGACGTTCATAATATAGAGTCCAAGGCAATTAACGGAAAGCGGAAATCGACTACAGTAGATCTACGCTCAGCGATTGCGTCATACTACAGTACCTGATCTGAGGTACAGTGCGACCACAATTAAGAGCAAAGAAACGCAACAGTGCACACACACACACATAGAAATCAACGGTAAGATTGGAAAAGGAAAACGCGAATAATACGAAAATGGGGACTCTCTCTAAAGATCATCCTCAATAAGCACGAACGAAAGTCATTGCCAAATAGTAGAAATACAATTCTTTGATACTCGATGAAGAAACATGGAGATGGTGCAACAGACCTACTCTCATCTTCATAATAAACGACGTGGTCAAATAGTCAATAAAGAAGGAACTGATGCGCTATTACGATACAGCGAGACCAGTACGAGGAGAAACGCCCCTGATTCCGGAACTTGGCGCGGATCGTCGGTCGGTCGGGCCGAAAAATTAATCAGCACTGTCGCCGCATCACATCGTAGCGCATACAAATACACCGACAATAGTAATCGAAATCGGTCATCAGAATTGCACGTCTAGATCGCGGTGTCGACATCGACTGCGCGACAAACAAGATTGGGGGGCTCGATACGCGCTGAACAATACGGAGAGGAGAGACAGCAGAAGGACCCGATTCGCAGAGACGAATGCAGAATGATTCCGGAGGAGGCTCGATTCTGTACAGAAACGGCACACGGCGACGCATTCAAGATGCGGCGACCAGGGCGATCAGTTGTTGTGGATGCATCCGCATTGGCGTCGACACCACGTCCGTCATCAATGCCGACGATCCGAGCACCCATGTGAGTGGCGGCGGAGGCAAAGCGGCGGGCGCGGGCGACTCGCTGAACTTGGCGCCCGCGTAGTTGGTCGGCGAGGCGCTACCCTGGGACTGCTGGCGACGACGGGCCGGTGTCATGGCCTTCTTGGCGGGACTGGGCGGTGTCGGGCCGGATCCACTCTTGCGTCGCTGTCGGCCTTGGGTCTTGGGGGTGTCGCCGACGAGGGTGGGGGCCGAACGATGCGAAGGCATCGACTGGCTGAGCTGCTGCGGATGAGCATCGGGTCGCGTCGCGGGATGAGTCTGAGATACGAAGACCACAGGCGTCGAATGGCTACCCGTTTTGCCCGCGCGCTTCAACGGCGCGCTGTGTTGCTGCGGCTGCGACTGTTGAGGGAAGAGCACAGCCAGGACTGGAGACGGCGGCACTAAGGCCGTGGATGTCGCTTCCGTCTCGTTCATGTTCGTCTTTCCGTCGGTCTTAGGCGAACGCCGCTGTTTGAGTTTGTCATTCCGTTCCTTGATCGCTTTGGGCGTCGCATGGATGTCGCTGATGGTAGTCATAGCTTCGGTCTTCTGCTTCATTCTGTACAATACAGGAGATAACAAACATCTCTAATTGTGTAGCAATGAACTCACTTGTCTTAATGAGCGGCCTTCTCTGAATCATTCCCCGATGGAAGCTTTCACCGGTCACTCAGATGGTACAATAAAGTCGCTTGATACGAACCGCTCCGTCACACGTTCGGTCTGAATAATGATTGCATATGGCGTAAACACATCACGCGCACACACTCGCGGACGCCGCGTGCGTGGGCGCCGCCTACCGCAACTTCCCCACAACGATGAAATGGATCGCGAAAGTACGGTTGACCGGCGGAGTTCGAACTACCGCTTTCCATCCACCATCAAAACACAGACGAACGCCCAAAGAATTTATTGGTTTTGGGCGCATTAGACAAACTCGCGATAGAAACGAACGTAACAAGCGACTGCAATTGGTACCAGTCAAGAAAGAAACACGTCATATACATCGACGGTCATCAAATCCACAACAGTCGAGCAGTCGGCGAGAGACAACAGTGCGAACACAAATGTAATAGAAGCGTCGCATGCCGCTGAACTCGCAGTACCGTCACGGACTGACGTCTACTTGAGCGCGCCGCTACTCGTGCCGATAGGAACAACAACGGAGCGCATGACGACATCGGACAGGCGCACGCACGTGAAACAGCAAGAAAAGACGGGGCACATGGCGGCTCAACCGTCGACGGTTTGCGCGGTGGCCATGCGCCCGTTTGTCGTCCGGATGGCGCGGCGTTTCGCCGGCGGAGAGGTTTCCGGATCGCATAACTTGTTCGAGGACGGCGGCGGTGGCGGACTGCGCGGGAGGAAGTCGCCGGTGGTCGGGTCGATTCGCGGCTCGTCGACGTCGTCGGGTGCGACCCCGTTGGTCTTGGGCGAGGAGATCGTCGGCGACGACGACGGCCCCAAGACCGCGTCCGGGGCGTCGGGAAGGGGCTCGTCGGCGCCCAGATGCAAGAGCGTCCTCAACCGGCGGTTCTCCTGTCGCTGCGCGTCGAGCTGCTGCTGGAGGAACATGACCGTAGTCTGCAGGCCTTCCATGTCCTCGTCCAACTCCAGAAGCAGCTCATCCACTTCTAAAAGAGCGAGTCAACAGTCACACGCCGCTCATCAGCGCGTCCAGGCGGTGGAGCGCGAGCGGCGCGTCGACGATGCGACCACGGCCGCAGTCGGTCGCAACAGGAGCTAGTCAGCGCCGTCGACGGACGAGAATGGCAGGAGGCGGCAGCTACCTGATTGTCCGTTCTTGAGCTGATCGGCCTCTTTACGCGTCATGGCGAGTTCGCCCTCCAGTCGGGCCAGACGCCCCGCTTCCACCATCTTTCCTAGCTCCTCGTTCTCAGTGATCAGACGGCGGCACTTCGCCATTAAGCGTTTGCCCGTGTTGCTGAAACCGAGTAGCCACTGCGTCGTCCGTCCTGCGCCACCACAGCCGCCATTAACCACCTGTCCGGAGTGAACTTCCACGCGTCCAGGTCCTGCCGCGACTGCTCCAGCTTCTCCTTGTTCACCCGCGTCTCGTCACGCATCTTGACGAATATCGAGTTCACCACTGGGTCCAGCAGAGCATTTCTCAGCCCCATTCCCAAACTAGATCTCAGCTCTTCCACCTGGCTCTGAAACCAACAAATTAGCGCTAAATACACGCGAAACGCAACCGAATATTATGTTCCATGAAGGCAATCAAATGTGTACATATCGTTGGTCTCCCGAGAGATAGCTAATTAATCTACAATATCGATTTCTTTTCCAATTTTAATTAGCTAACTAAAACCCGCACCGAACTCCATTGCAGCGCACAATCAACAAGGGCACTCTTATCACATCAAAGGACAGAGGGGTGTCATAAAAAATCTGACCATTAATTTTAATTAATTCAAGTTGGAAATTACTGCGTTCTCTTCCATATCATTGAAAAGAACAGAGCGAAATTTCCCCTTCGAAGTAGTTGCCAAGCGATCGTTACAAACACAGCGCAATTTCATATTACACACATTGCAAGTAGAATCTGCTCAATAAGAACAAAGACACTTGGGCAATTGCAAACTTTTACCAGATAGTCCTGGACTTCCTGTTCCTTGGTTGCTAGGCGCATGAGCAGAATGTTTTTTTCGCGTCGTTGCGCTTCAGCCTGGTGTTTCTGCAGCTTTTCATCGCCGTTCAAAGGGTTATCGCCGGATAGCGACATCAGATCAGAGAAAGGACAACCCTAGAAGCAAAAAATGGGAGCATGCGACGTTTGAACGCGCGAATATGGAGTTTTTCTGTACTTTCTCAATCAGCTGCAGCATGTGGCGGTCCTGCGAATTGAGGGGATGGTCGGGCCCGAGTCGCAAATAAAGAGCGCACTTTCCAAAAATGTCTCCTCCTCGAATAACCTGCACATCTTTTCGAATCTGCGGCAATACATGGACAAAGTATTGATTGCGGTCTGCGAATTAAACACTGACTGAAGAGTAGGCGAGCTACGCAGCTATTTCAAACCGTGTTTTTCGATCATTGAAAGTGCCATTGCGAATTGGTGGTTTACGGCGGAGCGCAGGTCGGTCGGCCGGCCGACAGGACAACCCGTGTCAAGGTCAACAATTCGGAGGGCCAGTCCAACCAAAGGTTGGAGGCGGTGGTCGACAACCAGACGCGACTAACCGCGGTCGTCGCTCTCACTGCGCCTGCCGGGACTCGGAGCGATTGCAATGGCATTCTTCTGCCCCATGTTCCCGAAGCACAAGTTCGACGGTGCGTTGCTGGCTGGCTCGGCCGTTCGTTGTGTGTTGTATGGACGTTCGCGTGCATTGCCCACTCGTTTCAGACGACTATGAATCATACGATGCATTGGAGCACCAGCGGCTGTTCGCCGCCAAGAGCACGAATTCGCTGAATGCGCCACAAAATTGGCTAAGTGCGAAAGTCGTCGGCAGTTTTCCCCCTTACACAACGACGCGAGTAACCAGCGACTTCGAAGCGACCGTTGATGACGAAGTCACGGTTCACAAAGAAGACATGGTAATCGCACTGTACAAGGAGGAGGATTGGCTGTACGTGGTTCGACAGGACCGCAAGCAGGGCTTCGTCCCCGCCCTCTATTGCGACCTGTTCATCAGCCAGGCCGACGAGAAACCGCAGCAGATCGACAAGGCGCGAAAATCTAAAGAGAAGGCGGCGATGCGAAGGGAACGCAGCCGGTCACGACCGGATGTGGCCACTTCATTCGCCGGACAATTCGAGAAGAAACGCAGCGGCTCTTTGCGCAAGAATCTCACTTCAACTCTACTGCGTCATCGGTCTAAATCGCAGGACCTTCGTCCATCGCTTCCCGTCGTTGATGAAAACCAACCGACCAATTCTGCTCCCACAGCCAACACCAATGTCGCTAAATTTTTGCAAACTTTGCACACCAAACCGTACGATGACGACGGCGACGACGATTTGCACTTGTCGTTGCCGAAGTCGCGCGAACGATCGAAATCAATCATCGGGCTAGGAATGATTGAGCTCGACCAGCACCACCAAACCAATGGCATACAAATGACCCGCGCCGAGCACAACGACCCCAGCAATTGCGACAACGATTACTGCGGCCAAGCTTTCCGTCGTGAACCGTGCGGACGCTTTGTCGTCGCATTTCAGTTTGTTGCGCGGTTCGCCGACGACATCACTGTGGCGCCCGGACAGTTGGTGACTGCGCTGAATCGCGACGATCCCGACTGGACATTCGTCGTCACCGACGGCCAACAGCGCGAAGGCTTTCTGCCAACCAGCTACATCCTACCCATAGGCGGCGATGGTAATTTAATTCGCTGGCCAGCATTTCATTGCGATGCCGTTGCAGACGATTCTCTGCTGAGCAGCGGCTGTAGCAGCGCATCGCCGAGTTTTGGCGAAGACGGACGCGGCTCGGAGCTGGTGGTGATGCGGGACTTCCGCGCGGATGCACGCGACGACTTGAGCGTGTTCAAAGGCGACTGGGTGTACTCGAAACAGCGCGTGGAGTCGGCGCCGGGCGGGTGGCTGTGGACGTACTGCCCCCGCAGCCGACGTTCGGGTTTCGTTCCGGCGGCGTTCGTCAAGACGCCGATGGCGACAGTGCTGTGAGCGATGTGGATTGCGAACGAGTAAATTATATTGAGTGTTGCTTGCTGATTGGACGAACGAGCATCGGGGATGGAATGCCTGGGGTGGTTGTGGCGGCGAAGAGGGCAGGAGAGGGGGCTGAGGGGGCCGAAACGGGGCAATTGCAAACGGTCGATAACGAAGGAGCAACGGCGCGGTTTGTTGGGCGCGGTTGTCACGCGCTTCCGGACGCATCTGAGGAGCAGCGACGTATATTGAGAAGAAAGCATTGGACTGTAATTGTGATGCGATGTGCCGCGAAGAAATAACGCCGCCGGTCTGTCATTATGTGCGCGTGGTTGTTATAGCCGAGGCCGAGCGGAGGCTTAATCCGGCGAGCGAGATCGACCATTACGTGATGCCGACGACCGGCAACGGCCGCTAATGTCACTGATGTGGCCAACTTGCCCGACGCTTCCTGTCCCCCTCTACCAGAGAGTAGTCCGATTCGCATGCCCCGTCAGTATAATGTAACCGCATTAAAAGCGCCCGGCCGCCTGCTTGTCGTCGTCGTCGCACGCCCTGTCTCCAAGCCGCAATAACTAATGGCGTTGTCCGCCGTGCTCGGCCGGCCGGGCACCTCCGTCTCCCCCGACCCGCTGCTCGACAAGCACTACAAGCTTTTCGAGTTCCGCGTCTCCGCCGCCCACTGGCGATTCTACTCGGCCGTGAGCAAACAGTCGACCAAGGTGAGTCCCGATTGTTGTTCGCTGGCCATCGCCGCGCTGGAATGCGCTCCGCTCCGCGGGGGGATTGATTTTGCGACGTGACACCCGAGGATATGAGCGCAGCAATCGATCCGCCGCCCTTCAGGAAGTGACCGTTTTGCTCTTCGACAAGCGGCTCAACGTCAAGGCGCCGGCGAAGATAGGAAGGGTGAATAGGCCGAGCCTGGTGGACTTCGTCCGGCACGATGCGACCCAGCTTCTTGCGCTGGTACACCCTCGGATCCTACACGCCGTGCACGGACTCGAGGAGAACAAGTTGCGCATCGCACATCGTGTACAGTCGACAACAATCCTGTTGCAGAGATGCGCTCGTGTTTGTCTCCGAACACTTGACCGGCACTTTGGCCACGTTGTACGCCTCCGTACAGCGCGAGAAGGGCGGCGACAAGGGCGAGAAGGTGGCGCCCTTCGAAGCCGTCGAGATCAAGTGCGGCATACTCCAATTGTCCGACGCTCTGTCGTTCCTGCATGACTCCGCTAGAATATTGCATGGCAACGTGTGTCCCGACTCCGTATACGTAACAAGTCACGGGCAATGGAAACTGGCCGGCTTTGCTTTCGCCGTCGACGCTAAGGGAACGGTGCGTGCCCTATCAGCCATCCTGTTTATGACGGAAGTTTGTCTCAGCAGAATGGCTATCCGTGCCATCCTTGGACCAAGAAACTGCCGGCGGCCATGCAGCCCGATCTCAACTTCCAAGCTCCCGAGTATTTCGAGCCGAATCAGAAGACCGTCACATCCGCGGCGGACGTGTTCTCTCTGGGCGTACTCGTATGCTGGATCTATGGCGGTCGGGGGGTTAGGTGGGCGAGCGACGTCTCTATTTGCATAGTTTTAGGCGGACGGCCTATTATCGACGCGAAGCAGAGCGTTGAAGCTCATGCGATCATCTGCGGACAGGTGCGACCGACGACGCTACGGAGCACTCTCATTAGCTCTTAATGACGTTTAGCTGCCGGACGCTGTACAGCTCATGGCCGCCGATTTGGGACCGAGTTTGAAGGATGCAATTCTCAAAGTGCTCAGTGTAAAAGTCAATCAACGCCCCAGCGCCCAGTTCCTGGCAATGGTGCCGCTTGATCTGATTGCAGCGCATTTCCTTGATTGTTTCCGTTCAGATTAAGCACTTTGACGATCCCGCCGTCTCCTGTCTTCGTCAGTTAGACGATCTATCACAGCAAACGGATCCGATGCAAAAAGCGCAGTTTTTGTGCACTACATTGAGAGAAACGTTGTATCTTATACCCGAGGTTAGCCTGTGTGGTGATGCGGTGACATACTAATTAGGTAGTTTTGAAGCACCTTTGGGTGAGCAGAGTGCTTCCACGACTGACTGAAGAGGTGCAGGATTCACACGAATTGTTTAACGCAGTCGTCAAGCCACTGCTCTACATGCTGGAGCACTGCGAGAGTCACAAGTTAGTGTTATAATTGCTACGCCAACTTTGACGTATTACCGTTTCTATTAGTATTGACAAGTTTCGTCCGTGGATTGGTCGAATTGTCAGACACTGCACGTCCAATCAAGTGATGGTATGTCATTGTGTGTGAAGGCAATATATGATAACGATCAAACAGTTGGTCAGCTTCGTACTCGAAAATATGGTTGTGATTTTCAAGCGCGTATCCGACCAGATCATCGAAGACAAGCTGCTCGAGCTCGCAATTGCCAGTCTCAACAGCTCGCTTCCCCAGTTGCAAGTGGGCGCGAAATTCAGATGACGTTGACAATGGAATTCCATCTCCGTTGCAGTCGAGTGCCTTGGTGGGCTTGCCGCATGTGCGTCAGTTCTTACCCGCCGGATTTCTCCAAACGAGTCTATTTCCTGGTCTTGAAAAGTGTCTCCGATGTTCCATGGACGCCAAACGAGTATGTCTTGCTACCGTCAAATTTTTATTAATAGTTGCTTATGTTAGCTGCAATTGGTGGCTGTCAATTGTTTGTTACAAATGATGGACAAGTACGATTCCGGCTGCATATTGCCGTTGCTCAGACTGACAGCTCTGACCAACATGACGGAGCCGGACATTGCCGTCGCCGTCTCCAGTCAGTGGTTGTTTACTGGCAAAAAGTGTGTCATGGAACGTGATTGCAGAAGTTTTTAAACGGTTGCTAGCCGACTACAAGCGACTGGGCGTGAATGAAGAGCTGGTGACGGGTGAAATCTTGCCGCAACTGGTGCACACCTTGACGAACAAGGAGCTATCGCCTGCGCAGGTTCGTGGACATGTGCGGTCGTACACAGACGTATTTTTAATGCGCGGCTCTTGCAGTTCGATCAGTTGATGTCGACGTGTCGAATCCTGCTAGACTTTATCGAAGACCGACAGTACGAGCATTTCCGCAAAACGTCGATCGAATGGTGCGCATGAACGAATCGCTCCGTCAGTCATTCCGCCAGCGTTTCTAGCGTGACGACGCCGCTGCGCTCGCATCGACACAGTTTGAGCAGCAGTCATCTGCCTCAAGTCCTCATCACGTCCTCGGCCGGAAGCCCGTCTTTGGGTGGCCGTCTTCCCGATGAGCGAAAGATGTCCTTCCTGTCCGCCGACGGCAGACTCGAAGACCGTCGAATCAGCTCCAGTCGACGTAGTTCCAAGGACAGTCGCAGTTCGGTCGACTCGTTCTCCGACGGCGGTATGAACATCGACTACATGAACACGGCAAATACTCTGCGAATGGGTAAACAATCCCTGACGTAAGGCGCGTAGGCAGCAGGAGGGACGGGGGGAGGCGCAGTCCACCGTCGTTTTGAAAAAAACGTGTTCGCCGCGTAGTGGCGAAAAAAATGTGATAGAAAAACGTGTTTGCCACGGAACTTCTCTGAAACAGTTGCCCTCCGTCCTTCGGTTTCTGGCTACGCGCCTGCCTGAAATGCAGAATGCTTACACTTACACTTTCGGTACAGCGTCAACCATATTCGAAAGTCAGCATCGAGGACAGAGTAGCAGCACAGATGATGACGAGTTGGCTTGCAAATCGCATCGGGCAAACTCGCGGCAGCAGGTGCGGCGGAAGTCGTGGCTGGAAGGATACTTCCAGAGTGTCACGGACGAGCAGTCGCTGTCGGACGGACCGGCGCCGCTCAATCGAGATCTTCTGTTAGTTAATCGATTATGGGATTGAGTTGGCAAAGCTGGATTTGCAGAAATCGCAAAGTTTCCCAGCAACGTCATCGCCAGAGCGCCTCTATTCCGCCCAGTTTCACCCGATTGTCTCCGACAAATCGCAGACGGCACTCCATGGCGCCGCCTATCGAATCACCCCAGCCCGTTCGACCCAACTCCTTCACTAACCTTGGCCATAATCTCGTGCGTGCTTTCAATGTCTACTACTAGGTTGTAATGAAAGTTTTTGTGCATAAATACAAAATTTATTTCAGCATCTTTTCTAAATAACATTTTATTTGTTTATATACGTATTTGCTATTGGTATCATTTTGAAGCGCGTTTTATGCCGCGTATAAATATATGTTGCTTTTTTACAAATCGCTAAATTTATAAAAATTACAGCGTGCACAAAAAATTGCACATGCACAAAAACTTTCATTAAAACCTAGTAATTAATATTGTTCAAATTTAGGCCTGCACCATATGGAAGACGTTTTATTAGTCAGCGATGCATATCTGCGGCCCTGCGCCCAACATCTGCCTACACTCCACATCATTCAATTGATATCATTCTATTGTAGTGCATATCATTTGTGCAATGCAAAGCATATGGAAAAAACAGTGAACTTAAACAGAACAGCCAATTGTGTAACGAACGCAGTGTCCCCTTTGCAATAAACAATGCATCGACTTTTATTGTATTACCGCTTCTTTGCTTTGTACACTATAGTATTAGCATGAAAGAAAATGCGAGTAAAATAAAGCTAAGAATATGATGCGTTCAGCGCAAAACATATTTTCTAAAGCACACGCGTGTTAATTCAGGCACATAACAGCAAGAGGCGCACTCTAATTAACTGCCACGCTCTACGTGTTTGTTATTAAGCCGAGTTTGAATGTCAGTTGTTAAAATAACTACGGGGTGCGATATATCGTATTTAGTCATCGCTGAAACAAATATCGACGTGATCGACGAATCCACATTTTGCCAAAGAGATTCCGATGAATTCGACATGAGCACGTTTTTTCCGGTCGGCGGAGTAGCGATTCCCGGCTGGGGGGGTATATACCCCCCCAAATTCCCAAAAAAATGTGTTCCTGAGAAACACGTTTGGGAAAAACCTCTCCCTCCCCTGGCGACCTTTTTTTTACAAAAAAGGTCGCCAAAATCTCAAAAATTTTTGACCATACCCCCCAACCAATTTTGGCCGGAGGTATGGAGGTCCTTG
>JAQGCX010000737.1:0-14285 GCA_034700205.1 Plectus parietinus | reverse complement strand
GTGTAAAACAAAAACCCACTGAATCCCGCAACGATAGTGTGGGTTTATGATTTTCTTTGCCTGACAGGTTACGGTGTCACCTTCCTGTTTCTTTTTACCCAGTATAGTCAAAATGTGGCCATCGGTAAAGTGACTACTGTAGAAAGCACCGTAAATCCAGAATTTTACGTCTGCAATGACGACCAAGTACCGGTGTGGGACTATGACTGGAAATTAATTTAAATCATACGAAATAATGATACTCAATTCAATAAGTTCTAGATTTTTCGCACTTTTCTCGGCGCACGACATTCAATTACAGTGGTGTATTCGTGGTGTCCTTATATCCGTGGTGTCCTTATATCCGTGGTGTCCTTATATCCGTAGTCCATATTTTCCTTTGTTAATACGGAAGAATTTCATGGAGACTGCTTTAGGATGTGTTCTGTTCACAGAGCAATGTAAACAAGCACGGTTTGGCTCAAAAACGATCATTAATAGGATATTTTAGGACATTTTGACCCATTTTTACTTTTCCATACTCAGTCACATGCCATTAAAAATGATTTTTTCACGGATTGCGAACAAAACATAGGGCTGAAAACTTTGGACGAGATCCTTATATCCGTGATCTGGTCCTTATATATGCTTAAACATAGGCAAAAATTGAGGAATTCAGGCCAAGGTCCTTATAACCGTGGTGTCCTTATATCCGTGCACGACTTTACCTGTAAGCTGTATTAGAAGCTGTTGTATATTGTCTACATATTGTGATTGAGTTCAGATGCGCGCAGTGCGTGAATTCGTTCATCTTCGAGACGTACGACGCGTGGAAGTCGCACAAGGAGACTCACACGGGTCGGCGTCCGTTCGAGTGCGTGCGATGCGGACGCGGCTTCGTGCAGCGCTGCGACCTGGACGCGCACATGGCCGCGCACGAGCAGCTCGGTCGCTTCCAATGCGCCGTATGCGCACTCACCTTTGTCCAACGTGTTCAGGTTCTTCTCTTTCCTATTTACAGTCGAACCCCGATAAGTGCACAAAATGCGTATCAATTGTTAGAGCATACGCCATCGCACAAAGAGGCTACGCAGTTCTGCGTAGTCAGTTTTCATGTTGGCGTGTGCTCAAACAATTGATACGCATTTTGTGCACTTATCCGGGTTCGACTGTACTCAGTTTCGCCCGTTCAGAGCTCATGTCAACATCGTTCAGAGCTTAGGCTTAGTCGTTTCATCCCGAACTCGGGGCTAAATTTTACCTAGCAATTTGTTAAATAAAGAAAAGAAAAAAGAAAGAAGGCTTGGTCGTTTCATCCCGAACTCGGGGCTAAATTTTACCTAGCAATTTGCTAAATAAAGAAAAGAAAGAAAGAAAGAATCGCTTTTGCCCAACGGCTTGTCTGTGTTTATTTCTCTATTGCGCTGAAATGAAAATCTTATTTTTAGCTTGACCGTCATTTACGCAAATCGCACCTGCCGAAGAACGCGAGCCCGACATGTCAGACTTGCGATCGATCATTCGAGTCGGAACGTGCCTTCGCTGATCACATGAAACTGCAGCGTCAGTGTTCTTTGGCGCTGCATTGTCGCTACTGCTTCGACTTTTTTCTCCACGCCGACGCCCTCGCTTCGCACATACACGATACGCACTTTCGCAAGTCGGTTTCACTTTTTTGTTAACTAGGTCCTTCACGCATCTCAGTTTCAACAACTTACTCAGATTACTACAGTAATCTTATATGCTTCAACACGCTGACGCACGAAGTAGCGATCGCAGCGGGGCGCGTTTTAGTGTGTTGAAGCATATAAGATTATTGTAGTGATCTGAGTTAGTCATTGAAACTCAGATGCTGTGAAGAGCCTAATTATCTACTTCGTTTTTGTTATGCATTCTTGGTGAGACCGGCGTAACTGTGAGCATGACGTCATCAGACCCATAATTAAGCCGGTCTCACCAAGAATGCATAACAAAAACGAAAAGCCTAATTGCGGCTGCTTGGTGACGTGATTCGATGTGATTGTGTGATTCAGACTCGACCAACCAGTGCCGATCCGTGTGCAAAGTCCAGCGATGACTTCGCACGATGACGACGAGCTGAGCGACAGTTTCGAACTGGACGCAGAGGGCAGCGACGAGAACGAGACGCCGGCGAGTCTGCGTCTGATTGTGGTAGTGGACGCGTCGTGCTCGCGACCGCCGCCCACACTCGACCTGTCGGAACGTCTGCCGTCTGAACTGGTGTCGCTGTTCCCCGGTCTGCGCGGACTCCAAGTGACACCCGAAGGCGGGGTGGCGCCCGGCCAGACACTCATTCTCACCTTCCCTGTTCAGTCCGATGCACTCAACGATCCCGAGGCTCGACTTCATCTCTCTCAACCCATCACTATTCATTTTTCGTGATTGAAACTGGTGCTTTACTAATTCGAATCGGATCTAAGTACATTCATTACACATTACACGATCAAGTGAAGGACATCTATGGACTGGACTGGAAGCACGGAATTGAGCCATTTGGGATCTGTTGAGCAGTGAGCACTTTTAAACTTCCTTGGCACCTTTGTGTCCTGGGATGGACGACGGGTCTTGAGCGGATGTGATCAGATAGCTGCCGCTGCCGATCGCCTTGATCTTGCGCGGCAGCGATGGGTACCACTCGGAGGAGACGTTACACATGGCGCGCACTAAGTAGCTGGTAGGCAAGTGGCCGATGTTGATGGCGATGTGGCGAATCAAAAACAGACCGTCTGGGCCCAGCAACTCGACGAAACGGTCGGCCATTCGTTCGTCGATGATCACGTCGTGTACCGGGCTGGACGAATTCTGCAACATGGTCGTTGACAATAAGTGCTATGTCCAGGCCTGGATTATACATCGGCCACATGGGCCACGTCGCCCAGGGCCCCCCGGCCTCCAGTCATTTAAGGGGGCCCCCCGGCTTCACTCATCAACAAAAATTCCAAAATGATGTTGAAAATTTTGCATTCAGCTATACAAAAGTTCAAAAATATTTTCCGCTGCCGTTAAAAACATGAAAATTTCACCTCCGCGTCGAAAAATGTCATAAATTTTTGCTTGTGGCGCTCAAAATGGAAAAAAATTGCCTCCGGCGGTACGTTAGGGGTCCCCCATTAAATTTGTGGCCCAGGGCCCCCCGCACCCTAAATCCGGGTCTGGCTATGTCGCTGCGTCAACAGGAACGCACTTCCACATCTCTGGCGTCCGTACACTCCATATATTTGCGGATGAGTTGGACGCCAGTTTGTCGAAAAAAAAGTGAATGCGCCCAAAAAATTGCATTTGCCGCGCACACAACGCCCACGAAGGCCATCCAGAACCACAAGAAAAGGAAGATCTTCTCATAGTAGACATTGAGTGTGAGCACGCACAGCACCGTGTCCAGCTGAAGTACAACAACCATTTATCGTCTATCGTAACCCTCTGTGTCCTCACTTGCACCGAAGCCGGTCGCCGATGCGAAAAGTCGCAATGAGTAATTCGCGGAAAGTGACCGCTGAGCTGCCAGTCGACGCCGCTGAACAAGTCGTACAGGATGTCGAAGCCCCACAGAGTGTAAGTGGGCGATTGGAGGAAACGATTGAGCCACAACCACTGCAGCCACGCATTGATCGCCTGCATCACCGTCGCCGCCACATAGCATGCGGGTAGCAGACGCGGCAATTTACTTCTTGTCCGGTGCAATCGCACCGAATCCCATACAAATGGCGCCGCGAATTTCTCGAATTTTTGTAGCCGACCTTCAATGCGATTCTGTTGCAATGACTCGCCACAGCGTTCGCGCAGTACCTTGAAATGCCGGCTCATTTGCTCGCACTTCGTTCCAAGTGGTGTCTACATGTCGCACTATTGCCGGCAAGTCCACTCCACAAACGCCGCAAAGAGAGCTCCACAGGAATCGAGGAAAGTAGAAGAGCATCGCTTGTACGCCGAATACATAAGGCACCTGAAGTAGCGATTGGTTCGCCTATTATTCCAGTAATTGCTCACCCATTGGTAATAGTTGATTGGCACTTGACGGCGAGTGTCTTCGTCCCAAGCCAGCGGCTTGTCGAGCGGCACAAAATAGGTGCCGTGCACGTAACAATAGAAATTGACAAAGTCGACCCACTGTTTAGTGAATTGCGCGGGCGCCCAACATGCGATCGGCTCACCCCAATAGTGAGTACTGAGCAAAATCGCTGCGAACGCCGTCAAAATGGTGACCGTCAGACGAGCGCTGAGGCGTTCAGCAAAGTCGCCTTTTGGTTGTCGAAAAAACCGCCCGAGCAAGCCGTGTACAGACGAAAGGGCCACAAATTGGCTGCTCATGATCGCCTTTTACGTTTATTTGATATTCACACGAAGAAGAGTGATGACGCAAGGGTGGGCGGTTTGGGTTTCGGATGGCCAGTGCCCGAAGCGGAAGACCGTCAATCAGCAGCAGTGGAGATTGGATTTTACGCTCTTAGTCATTTATGGGTGCCACTACTGGCGATAATTGCATTAACGCACCGAACCAGACTGGTACATGGACAAAATGGCTTTACGAGCGACTGACGGGGTCTTGCGAACGATCGTGCAAGAAGACGAGAGCAAGAACACAAGACAAACGGATCGGCGAGACAAGATCAACACGACCACTCGAATGCTCCGACCACCTGGAGTGGTCCGAAACAGATGCGCCACCCGATCTGTTGTCCACTGCGCTCCTCCCACAAAGCCGCTTAGTCGCAGGACACGCGTCTGACCACGGCTTGCGGTGCTCGCTACCAGATCATCGGCCACTGCAAACAGTGTCGCCCAACATCTCTGTGCAACACAAAAAGCGCCGTATTCCGACAGGTGCCGCCGTCATTTCGACCCGGCCGCCGCCACTCAGGAGCGTCAGCCGGCACCACTCTTGCAGCGAGCGCGGATGGCTCTCCAGCCATCGTAGAGTCTGATATGTCCGTGCGTCCGTCGGCGCTCCGTCCGCCGGCCTGCGCCCTCCGTTGTTCTCCGCCCATGGATTCGCTCCATACGCCAACAGTAGCAGTGCCAACGCTTCGTTCCAAGGATGCCGTTCGACCGCGTAATGCAGCGGCGTTCGATGGTTCATGCGCGCGTTGACATTCGCGCCTGAAACCTGAGGCTATGATAATATCTTGCAATCAGCGTTGCAACTAATGTTAACTAGTTAAGCCAATGAGGTAGGAACCTGATTATCTTTTTCTTGTTACCTAGGTGATGAACTCGTTTCCATGGAAACGAGTTCATCACGATGGCAACGAGTTGATGCCCTAGGGAACTAGCAAAAGATAATCAGGTTCCTACTTGATTGGCATAACTAGTTAACAATTAGTTGCAACACTGCTTGCAATGTGACACACCTGCGTCGAGTAAGATTTTTGCGACTGCAACATGACCAAAGTAACAGGCGCAATGAAGGGGAGTGCCGTAATGACAGTCAGACAGTTCCAGCTTGCTTCCATGCCCCACCAACAGTTTGCAGCACTCTGTCGATCCTTAAAAAATGTTTCATGCTTTGTCAACTGCGCATACACCGACCACAGGCCGCTGCTTCGTGCAGAGATGATGTGATTTGGCAGGCTGGATTTACGTCTGCGCCACGCTTGAGAAGAATTTGGACGATATTGTCGTGTCCCACACTGGAGGCTGCGTTCAGAGCCGTGGCGCCGTCGATTGTTCGTGTGTGAGGCTGAAGTACAATGTTCGACACAACGGTAGGCAACGTGTGAGCGCACACTGGCGCCGAGGTTCAGCAGAAGAACGACGGCGTCGTAGTTGCCGCAGAAGGCGGCCGTGTGCAATGCGGTTCGCCCGTCGTAGTCGCTGCCAATGTGAACGGAATGGTCGCGACCAATCAACGATTCGATGGTCGCCAGATCACTCGTTCTCGCCGCCAGCAGCAAAGAACGAACACTTTGGTCGGTCATTGATACATCTGTCGACAGACGGATTGCACGGACAGGAACAAACAGAACAAGCACGCAATATGCGCGGTCATCATTCGTGTTCGCGGCGGCCGCATCGCTCGTGACGTGCTACGGTAAACGTTCAGTCTCGAACGGCGGCTGTCCCTTCGTCGTGCCCGCAGAGTTTGAAGCGCAGCTGCCGTCACCTCGCCCCGTGTTCATTGTACCATTGCCCACAAAACCAATCTTTTCTCTTGCAAAGACGCAAGTAAACTAATCATCCATTGGTGTTGTTGTGAAAAGAGCGTGTCAGTCCGTACTCATTGGTATTATTGTTGCCGTATAATGCATTTTTTCCGGACATCGTTGGCGGACATGTGACAATTCAGATCACCGGTCGTTCGAAGAACTCTCAGTCAGCTGTAATCAGGGCTGAGTGCTTGAGTTGAGGGGAACAATTGGTCGGCAAATTATTTACCCAACGTGTCGTGAGCAGTTTCGTTCAATCGACCGGAAAAAAAACAGAAAGAGCCGGACTGATCTCTAGGAAACACGGTCGTTTAGAGAGACGAATGTTCGCATTAATGGGGCTATGTTGGGCAACGAAAGGTCGTTCAGACGGGTGTGGTAGGTGATACGGGTTGGTCGCGATCGACGAATCCGATTAGCGCCTTATCAATAATGCAATCGTCGCTCGTTCCCTGCGGCTGTCAGGTAGAAGACGGGGGCTAGTCGAGCTTTTATCCCATATCCCACCTATTTACTTCGCCGTAGTCTCATCGCCTTAATTTCCGTCCTAGAGGCTTGCTTCTCACACGCCCACAACAATCCTTATTTTCTTCGGCCGCACGTCAGGCGTCTTCGGCAGTCGTCACTGTCATTTCTTCTCTCCTACCGTAGGCAATCTATCTGTTGCGTGCTTGTTTAAGAGGAAGCAGGATCATAGTATCATTGAATGATCGGTACTGGCTTGAAGAATAGCACCTTGCGGCAATCAACTATGTTGCTCTCCACCAACGGGGCGGCAACTACATCGCTACGGCGGAAGCGATTTTTATTTCAATGCCGCTTTGCTCATTTAAGTGTCTGTCAGTCTGATTTATGATTGGTTGAATAAGACCGGCGTCCGTCCGTCGAGTCGACAGGCCCTCGCTCAAGGAACAATTACGTTCAACGTTCGGTAGCCCTTGGTTGCATGAACAACGGCGTGGTGAAATCCGTCGAAGCGTAGTTCGGTCGAGTCGATGCTAATTGAGCTCGTCGGCAGGAAGGGTGAATGGGCTTTCGAATGGGTGGTTGCCGATCAGATTCGACCGCCGCCATTGTTGCTGCATCTCGGATGCGCCACCACCAATTGGATTTGTCGTCGGACCAATCAGACGGTCGTTCGCGTCAGCAATCGCCGTACAATCAATTGCGTGCTTCACCCGTCGTCTTCTGCGCCGCGGCAAAAAAAGCGTGATGGGCGTGTTCCTATGGGTTCCCGAAGTCGCCATTTCATGCGTCGCCGCGGCGATCGTGTGCAGCCGTCCGGGATCCATTCGGGCGCAAGGTGTGTGATCTCGTCCACTTGCAGCCTAGCTTACTCGACATGCATTGCTGCGCGGGCGTTCTACTGGCCGTCTGTTTCGCTTTCGCAGTCGTTCGGTGCCAACAGTCCCAAGCCGAGGGCGCCGACGATTCTGCCGACCTGTCTGCCTTGGTCAATATCTGCCATCACTATCCGCAACTTGAAGTGTGCGCAGACATTATCAAGACAGACATTGATGACGGTGACGAAAAGGGTATGCGCGCTGACGTTTTTAATCACGGGGATAACAACTTTCTGATTAATTGAGTGCTCATGAACTGCTGTTGAGTCCTTTCCGGGAAAGACGACTCATCGATTATTGTAACTGTTTAATTACATTCTCTCACCACCATATCAGCAAAAATAGACCTGAATGTGTGTTTGATTCAATTGTAACTAGGAGCGTGATGGGTGCCTGAAAAGCGAGGCAAATTGCGCATTCGGTTTCAGACGTGGAGAAGCGCAAAGGAAGCTTCATTCGTCTCGGAAAACGGAAGGGTTCATTTATTCGCCTGGGCAAGCGCAAGGGCTCGTTCATCAGGCTCGGACGCAGCGCCAACCCCAGTCAGTCAGCACACTGATCTTCGCCAAGTTCATCCCCGTCGCTCGCGTGTCGCATTTCACTCTCACTCGTTTCTTGGTCAAATGTAGCACATACAGTAACGCGTCAGAAATACTGCAAATAACAATATTCACCGTTGTGAGTGTCTTCGCCTTGCGGCGTTCGCATCGGCACGGTTGTTGTTCACTACACGCCGGAAGTTCGGGTGGATCAATCAACGAGTGAGTGCAGTGTTTTATTATTCATCGGCCGACTGGACATTAATGCGCTTGCGTTCGCGACAGACATACATACATATCGATACTTTGAGCACTTGTACACCACTGCAGTGACAGTCGATCACGACTGTCCGTGAGATTGTGAGCATGGAGTACTCTTCTTCGCCCAACGCTCGATATCGTCCAAACTCATTCGCCGCACCGCAGATCGAAGCGACTGAAAAGGCTGCAATTTGATACCGCCCGTAAAACACTGCGAACCATCTGGAAGCTGCGAATGATTTTTTGGCAGTCGGCGGCGGTGAAGTGCGGCTGAAGGAATATTTGCAGCTCGGACAAAAGCGCTGTCATCACCGGGTCGTCGGTCGTCGTCGCCGTCTTGCTCAAAACAAGGTTGATCTTACCGCCTTCACTAATCCCGTAAGATTCAAGCGTGCACTCATCTGAAAAATTGCATCAATCTTGCAATGATAGGCCAATAGGTGGATCATTATGTATGCATTCGTCTCACAATAATGTAATCGAGAGTTTTGACGAATTTTTTAGTGACAGACAGCCGCCTTGCGCGTATTGACTGAGTAGTCAATTCTAGTCTTGTGGCAGTGCGCCACTCACGGGGATATTGAGCGATGCTGTCCTTTACGTAAAGAAACAGTCTGATTTTCAATGGAGATTAATTGCACAACACGGAAGTTATCTGATTCTTGATAATTTGAACCCATTGCTTTGCAATAAAATGACAGATGTACGTACTTGCTAATAATAGAAAGGAATGATTTCATTACCGCTAAGAGGACGTCCGTTGAACATTAGTTTCTGCGCCGACACTGGTGAACCTCCAAACAATTCTGATACTCGCCCCTTCAGTTCTACGATAGTGCTCGCCGAATCTAACTGAAACATAGAAGCGTTAGAGACCAATTTTACAGTAAAATATGTTTCGCTGTACTATGATAGTTTCCTCCTTCTTGCTGCCAAACAGTTTGACGACAACGCCCAGTCTTGTCATTTCAATAGCTTCACTCAAACAAACGCACTGAAGTGGAATATATGTTTAATCAGTCACATAGAACAACTGGGAAAGGGAAGCTGCTGCGGCTGAAAGTTGCAGAAGCCAGCAGACCAGACCAGACTTGCTGAAGTTCTGAAGAAAGCGCGGAACGACGCATCGCCGCTTGAAGAAGAAAACACCGCCACCGCCGCCTGTCGCTAATGCGCCTGTTTCATGATCGTTTCGAGACCAATCACATATATTCCGCACACAGTTGCTGAAGCCGTGGAAGCAGTTTATACGCAAGTGTTGATGGTGGCATTTCAATCTATACGAGTCGTAAATGGGTGAAGATGGCGATTGGCGGATATTCAGTAGATTATCGTTTTGCGCAGGATTCCCATACTTTGTCCCTGACGTAGACGGCGACGAATACGGCGAAGCCGACCAGCAAGACGACTATGTCAACGGCCATCTCCATCCACAGTTCCCATCCGAACTGGGCTATCTTCTGCTTGTTGAGCCGGCTTTTGTAATGGTGCATCGAAGGTTGAGCGGTCTTCGCTGACGGCGCAGATGTGGTCGCAGTGTCCCTCCTTTGTCGTTTTGTGTCTGCTTGCTCAATCCATCTATACGGCGACTCGACCAAAAATTCGACCACGCTGCCGCTGCCGCCCTTCGAGACAAACACTGGTCGCGCGACGGTCGTCGATCTATACAGACAGCAGAAAATGCTGAGTAACAACACCAACGTCACCCATCGATACAACATCGGGCCAGTACAAAACAAGCGCACAGCCGCCCCTGACTGACAATTTATTGAAAATGCTGATTGACACACAAAATGGAGCACAACACAAATATTGTCAACATGGGTAAAGAGACTACTGTAGAAAGCACCGTAAATCCAGAATTTTAGATCTGCACTAACGATTAAATATCGTTATGCGATTATTACTTGAAATGGATTTTAATCATACTAACATTCGAGCAGGCGCGACATTCAGTAGCAACAATTTGCATCAATTAATGGTTAACCGTTCGCAAAATTTAGACTATATACAACGAATGAACAACGAAGATCTGGATTGGCTGGCAGGAAGCGCTAATGGGGTAGGGAACTGTATGCGTTCAACGCATGGCCGACATACTGGGCGTATTGCTAGCGGATGTGAGCAGTTTCTGACGTGTTTCGTCGTGATCGGCAAAGGGCATGTCTAAGCCGTTGCCCCAGGTCTCGGGGATATTGTCGTACTGTCCGCTGAAGCGTGGACTTTCGCCTCGGTCGGGCAGGGTGTCGTCGAGCAGCGGCGTCTTGCCCTTCACCGACGACGACGTCCGCGAGCGCGCATGGGGCATGTCGATGTGTCCTCGCTGCTCGATCTCCTCGGCCGCCTCCTCCAGCATCACGTCGATGTTGGCGTTCAGACGCATCACCTGATCTTCGCTCACGCCCAACTCGCGGCCCACCGATCGCACCAGGTCGTTGATGGTGAACAGTTTCGAGCCGAGCCACAGTTTCGCCGACTTCGCCCCGTTAATTGGTCGGCCGACGTAGTGAATTTGTCGGAATCCTGCCGCCAACACCTAAGCGTAACATTCACTCATATGTGTGTGCATACTTGTAACGCTGGTCCGAGGTCAGCTACATGGGGGCTGTCCACAAATTACGTTACCCTATTTTTGACCTTTTTTACCCCCCTCCTCCCTCCCGTAACCTGCGCGTAACCGCGGAATTGCCCAAAACCACCCCCCCCTCTGATGCTGTAGCATACAAATATCGATTTTTTGTAACCTGTGCGTAACCGACCCTCCGAACTCCCTCCCCTCCCGAAGGGTTACGTAATTTGTGAACAGTCCCATGGCGACCGGCGATCGGGGGGGGGAGGTAAAAAAAATTTTACTGCCTCCGGCCACAATCACAGGGGGACCCTTATCTTTTTTCGGCCGCCTTCGGCGGCGAGGGGGGGTCTGGCCAGGGGGCCTAGCTACATAACGGGTCCAGCCAGGGGAGGCCAATATGTAGCTAGGCCCCCCCCCAGTTACAGGTATGTATGTGTGTGAATAACGCACCTCGACAGCCAATGTGGTGAGTGAGAGACCGACGAAGATGTATATCATCGTAGGGATGACAAACTTGGAATTACGTGGAACAATATCGCCGAAACCTGAATGTTCCGGTTGGATTACACACAGATCAGATGAGAACAAGCAGTTGTTTACCCACTGTGCTCACGGATATGAAGGCGAAGTAAGACGCGTCGATGAATCCTGCAATAATCGTGTCGATTTTCGCATTTCTGAGGCCTGATCAGACATGGGCACAGGGCATACCTGTAACCGGGGAGGACCTAGCTACATATTGGCCCCCTCCTGGTCGCCAGCATGTAGCTGATCTCGAACCAGCGTTACAGGTATGGCACAGGGGGATGGGGGATATCCACCCCCAAAGGGTCTAGATCCCCTTGCCTGAAAAAGGGCGGGGAAATTTGGACAAGCACTGGATAGAATGGGGTTTTGGAGGCCGCCGGGGGATATTCCTAGGGTTGCCAACCCTTCTACTGGCAGTAGAATTCTCCTGTTTTGGAGGGGTCCCCTCCTACTGAGAGTCCTCCTACTCAGTAGGAGGAAAAATCTCCTACTTTGAAGCCTAAGCATCCTACTTCTCTTACTTTCATGTTAGAAAATGCTCAGATTTCACGATTTTCACCATAATTCTTAAAAAATTTCGCCTCCGGCGGGCCAAGGGTGCTTGGTCGCGCCCCTGGACCCCAAGTCAGGGCCGGATTAACCCAGGCACTTTTGGCACTTAAGTGCCAGGTCCCCCGGTCCCTCTGCCTGTTGAAGAGGAGCCCCCCGGTAATTTTTTTCGTTTTTTCCACGTACAAATAGGCCTCCCTGTCACCAAAAGTACCAGGCCCCCCGACAAAATCGCATTTCTTAATCCGGCCCTGCCCCAAGCCGATTAAGCTCGTGCGCTCTGCGCACTCGCCTGTTACGCTTCGCGTCCCTGTTTATGTTTTGATTTTTCTCCAGTCTCAAAATTTAAATTTTTTGAATTCCCGCACCTTTTTTGGATACTGTGAAATTGTCTTACTGTCGAACTTCGGAAATCTGGCAACCCTAGATATTCCCCCCTGGGCCGAAAATGTTTGGTACTAAATCCCCCCCTAGGGGTCAAACCTTGCCCACCTCTGGGCCTGACGGCCAGATTATACCAGATAAGTTGGTTTTGCAGCAATCCGAGACAATTTGGGCGGACTGCCAGAACGATTAGAGACTGTGTTCATAGGAGAGAATGTCCTTTTGATGGAGAACATTTAAAGCCAATAGGGTTCATTTGTTTGAATAAATTTTTGCGATCAACTGCTTTGCTACGCTCCGCTGGATGATGGCTGGCCGGAATTGGAGATAATGATAGTTCCGGATCAGTGATCCATTAAATACGTCAATACACTTTTTGCGGTTTACCGAGCGTTTCCCATTGCGGCAGGAGAAAGGCGCCCAATGCGATATAGCCGACGAAGGCGACCAGAAGCAGCGGAGCGGTGACGAGCAAAGACGCCTCCTCCTCGTCGTCGTCGTCTTCGCCCGCCTTCTTCGACCGACGGCAGCACACTCGTCGTCGCAGACACTGCAGCAGCGACCAAAAACCTTCCCAGATGAACTTGCCAATATCCGCCACGGTTATCATGAACAGAGGAATTCCAATCATGGTGTAGAGAATGCAAAACAGTCGACCCCCAGTCGTCATGGGGCACAGGTGCCCGTAGCCAATCGTACTTACAGCAGTAAACGCGAAGAGCGTCGCCGCGAGCAAGTTATCCCACGACTCCAGGTCAATCACAGAAGAGTCGTCGTCGTAGTAAGCTGATCGCACAGCCCGAATCACAGTCCCTTTTTTGGCAATGTCCGGCAGAGGATGCACGGTTAATTTCGAATCAGTACTATTGCTACTCGTAATATTTGTGACCAAAATCAAATCATCGTCGCTTGGATGAACCGAAACTTGGTTTGTTGTAGGTAGATGCTCTCCTCGATCTACGACTACATTGAAGACTTTTTGGAACCTGGCGATCAATTGTTCCATTTCCGCCTCGATTTCCAACGTCAAATTAGCGGGGAAATTATTGCGCACAAAAGCGATGAAACGCTGGACATCAGGGTTGATATTCCCCATGGTCGACGACCTTCGACCAGATGACAACTCTAGACGCTGAAAGACGAACGCGCCGCCCACCAAGTACGCGACGACGGCCGTGACCAGCGCAATGTGTGGAACGATGCGTTTGCACCGCGACGACAGCGAGTCGGCAGATTTCTTCTTCTTCTTTGGACTTTTCGCCGTCAAGTTTGCAGCGCCTCGCATGTTGAATCTCCAGTGCTGCCGGCACTCCTAACGATAACCGGCGGCGATCGTACTCGAGCTCGGCAACGAGCTGATATGGGAGAACACTTGCCGTTTTCGCCGGTGGAGGGCTGATGGATGCGAAGGCCGATTAAGACTGTTTGACTATTCCAAGCGGCGCCATACGAATGACGCACAGTTATCCGTGCCGATAATGGACGAGCGGCGGAAGTTCGCTCTTGCACAGAATCGATGTCAGCGGCGATCGGACGGACATGCTTGAGACTCCGGCAAAAAAGTCGATTAAGAAGACGCAGATCGACCAAGGTTGCCTGACAGACCGGTGCCGTAATTGGGGAGCCCGTCAAAGACGCACGGCCCGCCCGGCATTTGCGCTCGTCCGCCTGAAATCAGTGCCGAACGCGTGCAGTATTCGGTTCACGCGTTACCACGCGAGATAACGCGCAATGTGCGTCATAGTGCTTTACAATAGCCTAAAAAAAATCGGTTTCACGCAGTCTCGCTTGACAGTTATGCCACTTCCGTGCGTTACAATAGCCTTAAAAATCGGTTTCACGCAGTCTCGCTTGACAGTTATGCCACTTCCGTGCGTTACAATAGCCTTAAAAATCGGTTTCACGCAGTCTCGCTTGACAGTTATGCCACTTCCGTGCGTTACAATAGCCTTAAAAATCGGTTTCA
>JAQGCX010000736.1:0-14288 GCA_034700205.1 Plectus parietinus | reverse complement strand
TGTTATAGCCTGATATATGAGTGGGCGACGCACCACCAAGTGGCGCGTAAAAATCCTGGAGAAATATTCATATATCTCATATATCAGGCTATAATAAGCTCCTCAGTCTGAACCGACGCATCCATAGTAATTACTATAGATGCGTCGGTCCAGGTCAGAATCGGTCCCGGTCCAGTAATCGGTCCAGCCAATTTTCATTTAATCGATCCCTGTCCAGATGGCGTTTGCACCGATTAATTCGGTCCCGGTCCACGGACCGATTATTTAACCAAAAAATCGGTCCACGAAAATGACCTCTGTTCAGTCCCAGTGCAGCGACCTCAAAATTAATTGGTGCACCGATCACATCTATAGTAATTACGAATATACTGCAACGATTAAACGTTTAGGCGCAATCATTAGCAGAAGAGATAGCTGCATGCGAACATCCAGTGGCGGTGATTCGCTCTAAACGCCATTTGAACGATTACGTCAATCGCATCAGCAACATCACCAACTTTCATCACCAATTCAATGGACTTCAGCTGCAACCGCATCTCAAGTTCAACAGTTCCACCACTCGTCTCGAAGACGCGATTACTGCCTGGGGACAGGTGCTACTTGACTACATTCCGATCGCCGAACAACAACAACAACAACAGCAGCAGCAGCAACAGCAGGGTGCCGCCGTTCGTCCTCAGCTGCCGCAACAGCATGTGCAACAAACTCAACTGCCTCAGCAGCAGCAGCAGCAGCAGCAGCAGCAGCAAACTCAGCTGTCTCAACAGCATCCACAGCAGATCCACCCCATCTACCACAGTCGACCAACTGCCCCTTCTCAACAGCACTTTGTCCAGCAAATGCAGTACCAACAGCAACAGCAGCAGTTCTCTCCGCGATTACCAGTTGGATCGCCGATTCGTTCGCCGATGCATTCGCCCACCGGTATTCAGCCGCAGCCACAAATGAGCGCTACGAACGGTCAGATGGGTCAGCGCATGATGGTCCCTTCTGGACATCCGGGCGTTGCTTACCCGCCGCGCCCAATGAACTCGCCTGGCTCTGCGGCTGTGCAACATGGGCAAGGCGCCGTGTTCCAGTTTAACCCTCCTCCGCAGCAAGCTGTTAGTCACGCTCAGACGGTCGGCCATACAGGCACGCTCGCTCAGCAGCTGCAGCGAATCTCGGCGGCGCCACCTTCTTATTCGTCGGCGACCATTGGTCAGGCGCAGGCGCAGGCTTCATATCAGCAATCGCGCATTCAACGACTGCCCAACCCAGTCGGTCCAGTCATGAACGCCGGCTCTCTCCTCAGCCAGCAACTGCGTGCGCCCGCCGTTACGGTTCCTGGAATGCCGGTGCGAGCTATTGCGCTGCGACCCCCGCCGCAGCAACTTGGTCAGTTGGCGCCACCACCATTGATCTGCGCCCGACCACAGATGCAGCCTGTACTGCATCAACAGTTAATGTGTCCTCCTAACATCAGTGCTTCCCTGCACGGTCAACAGCCTGAGCTGCGGACTATTCAGCCTCTTGTGATCAGCGCGCAGACAACGATACCGGCCGAGTGCGCAACCGCTGCTCCAGTTGCAGCAGCTCAGCCTACTCAACCTCCTGTTGCTGCCGTCAGTCGCTCCCCGTCTATTTCTCCCGTCGGATTATCTGGTGCGCCAATAAAGAAGACTGCACGGAAAACTATTCGGTATGATGAAACAATATTTGTTTGGATTGTTTGTTAATGGATCGTAGGATGTGTGAGTGTACTTGACGGTTTTGTTGCTTTATTTGGCCGCCCACGTGCAGTGGCGGTGTGGCGCGACCCGTCCCCGTCAGATCGGATAGCTGTGTTTCGACATGGCTATGTGAACCTGATGGATTGAGGTGTTGACCGTGTTGACGATTATTTTTGCCAGGTATCTTTTTGTGTGAGAGCTTGTAACCAGATCGCGCAAGAAGGCGTCTGGCGATCTGCCGAGTATTTGCATTCTCCTTCGCTCCGCCGCGCAAAGGCCCGCCGTCCCATTCCCTTTTTCTATCGTCTGTTCGTCTTCGCCGCTCTGCTCAGCTCACATCTTTTTAGTCAACATTTTGTCCTGGACAAAGAGAAACGGGAAGGTGACACCGTAACCTGTCAGGGAAATAAAATCACAAACCCACCCTATCGTTGCAGGATTTATTGAGTTTATGTTTTACACCGCAGCGATACTCAGCGAGCACAAGGCAATGATGAGCGCCTGAGACATAATCATTTCATTTGTCCTTATTTTCGTTTCGAGACCAAACCCCGATTTTCCTCTTTGCCGATGCCAAATTTTGCTATAAGCGTTGGGACCAAGTGCTGTCAATCGTAAATGAAACTGTCGATCGTAGTGCACGCAATAACAAGCGACCATTTTGCTTACTTTAGACCGCCAATTAGTTCGCGACCAGCTCGATCGCTGGAAGATATCTGCGCTGGTCTGGCGAAATCTCATGAAGACCCGCCGCCCACCGAACAAACTCCGCTCGTCGATAAGCCGAATGATGATACCGTCGCGCAGTCCACACCGGCAATCCCGCAATTCGTCGATTCCACGGAACAAAAAATAGTGGTCCACCAGGCTGTGGTTCGGAAAAAGTCATCGTCGTCTTCGCCTGCTCCTGCACCGATCAGAGTGGTTCTGCGGAAGTCTGAAGGTGGCTACGCGTCCACTTCGACGCCGCCGCCACCGCCACCAGTGCCGTTGGTTCATCCGCAAGTGCAAGAACCTTCGGCACAGGAACGGACGACGCCGGACGCATCGCTGGTGACGACGACGCGCGTGAATGTGCAGGACAGAGACGACTCGAGCTGGGACGACTACTGCTTCGTGTGTGAGCAGGGTTGCGACGCCGAGACTGGGGTGAGTCTGCACAGTTTGTTATCGCGTTGCACAACTGCAAATATAGTCAACATTTTGTACTGGGTAAAGAGAAATGGGAATGTGACACTGTAACCTGTCAGGCGAAGAAAATTATAAGCCCACTATCGTTGCGGGATTTAGAGAGTTATTTTTTACACCTCAGCGAGCGCAAGTTTTGCGGCAATGATGAGAATCGTTTCATTAGTCATGATTTTCGTTTCGAGATCAAACCGGGATTTTCTTCTTTACCGATGACGATATTTTGACAATACTTTTTCAGGAGTCATTGGGGTGCTGTGCCAAGTGCCCCAGAGTGTTTCATAACACTTGTCACATCCCTCGAATCAAGCAACGGATGGAGGAATTGCCGTAAGCGCCCTTACATTTCCCCTTGCATTGGCCAGTTCACCATTCCTTTCCTATTTCAGCGACACATGGACGTGCACATTGTGCCAACCGTTCGATCCGCTTCTTGTTGAAACCGACAATGACAGCAACGAGTTGACGCCAATGCAGCGATTGGTAATTGTCTAACTGATTTACATTATTCCTCGGTCGTTATCGAATTATGTTTTTTCAGATGTGCGAGAAAGTTCTCTTGATGTGCTTCAGCAAAGGCACAAAGGCGGCGCCCTTCAACCATCCTGTCGAAACGAAAATCATCACCGACTACAGAAAATTGATCAGGAAACCTATGGATTTCTCCATTATCGCCAAGCGACTGCGTCCGAAACTGCCCAATCGACTTCGATCGGTCGACAAATTCATAGAATTAATGAACTTGGTGTTCAAAAACTGCTCAGTCTATAATCCGGTGAGTGTTCTATCTTGTTTTAACATTTTTGCTTGTTCTTTCAAACCCACATAAACAGGTACCATTGCTAAATGATGTTCTCTGCATGACACAAAAACGAAGAACTCATAATTTCTTTGATGGTAAAGAGCCTACTGTAGAAAGCACCGTAACCCCAGAATTTTAGATGTGCAATAGTGACTAAATATCTTTGTGGAACCTTTCTAGAAATAGATTTAAATCATACGAAGTAATGATACTCAAAACAATAAATTCTGGATTTTGACAGCATGCGACATTCAATTGATTTTCGGTTAACCATTCAAAAACTGACTATAATCGATGCTGTCACTATACAATTGTCTGTATTTTTCAGCCAGATGCAGCGGTCGCGGAAGCTGGCAGATTGGTGTTCCAGGATTACTGTAATGGCGTCAAGCAGTTCATGCCGACGAAGAGTCCCCTCGTGTGGCAGTACGCCACACTGTATAAAGAAAGGAACACGACGGCCGACTGTTCAGCGTCGACGGACGGCGAAGTTCATACCGATGAAGATGACGATGGTCCCGGCCCCTCGAAGCGAAAACGGTTGGCGTTCGGACACGATCAGAACGCGAATGAAGAGTTCGGTTGACTCGTTTCAATCAGTTTGTAGTTTGTTGAAACTACTCCCATTCTGATGCTATTAATTGCAACCCCTGTCTTCTCTGGTCTGCTAGCCTACTTCTCTTATGCTTGCAAATTATATTTCTCTGCTCGTTATTCTTGGAGGTAATTATTGCTGTGTCCACAATTAATTATTATGCCTGTTGTTTTGTTGCGTTTCCGCATGTTGGATCGTGGATCGATTTACCACACGGTACACATTACGGTTGTTCTTGTTTGATGATACTATATGTCTAATATTGTCGAACGAGATTATGCCGTTATTTTCTCATAGTCTCTGTGCTAAGTATGTTGATCAATGGTCCATGCAGATGTTTGTTAGTATACGATGATGATGACGAATGGTGCTGTCGTTTTCAAGCATTTCATGTGAATAAATGCAACCGTCTGGTTTATTGTTGACATCCGCTGTGATAGCCAATAATACCCCCATCTAATTAATCATTCATGAGAGAGCTTTTATCGGAAACGTCACATTCACAAATGTCAGTGTTTTGAGGGCTAAAATGCAGCGGTCGACGGCACAGTATGGGTGGGCGCATGACACATTGACGTCATCAGTGTTCGATTCGTAGCGACGAGAATGTTGTCTGACCAGTGTTGTCATTTGCTAAGTCAGTAAAGTACGTCAATAATTAGCCAATACAATGGGAGAACCACAGGCCATCGGTCGATTACCGACGTCAACCAAGTCCGTACCGAATCTAGGTCTGTAATTAGCTCATGACCTATTGTTCTCCCATTTTATTGGCAAATTACCGACTTACTTTACTTACTAAGTAAAAGCCAACACTGCTTCTGGCACATGATGTATGTCGTCAAAGTAGTCGTTGCTGCTCTTCGTCGTGCTGCTCGAACCAGCCAGCGGGCAGGTCTCGCAGCGAGTGCGGTACGCGTTGTCTGACGACCAGGAAGCGTAGCCGTTCACACATGTCGTCGACATAAGCGGCGCCTTTGAGTAGGAGGCGAAAGCCACGACCGCGCACATCGAGTGCGGTCCGTGCGCCCAAGGAGCACAATCGATTGCAGTCGACCACTTCGATGTAGCGAATGCTGACCAGAGGAAAACAGAGTTGGCATAACGGGCCTTTGACGCGCAAATCAGCGTACTTGACGTAGGCGCGGCATTTGACCGTCATCCGCGGTATCAACATGCCGCAGTTGCCGGTGGTCCGCCATACGGCGGAACGGAGCTTCCACACGGCCAACACGCCGGGCAAACCCTCGGTCAACTCCTCGGGCTCCTGGTTCTCCTTCCGACGCAGCAGTTTGGCCGCCATTCGTCGGCCCGTCGGTCGCACGTCCCAGGAATGTGCGACCGGCGTAATATTTGCTAGAAACGACGACACCAACCGACGGTCGGCGCTCTTGCAACGATGTCGGCCAGGCGCCGCTTGGCAGCTTGGACGACGGCTCGACGAGCAGTCGTCCTAAACGACCGGTTCTCGGCTCGACCATTGAGTAGCCTCGCAGTCGACTCGTAGCTCGGATAACACACCACCTAAGTTGCCGCGCGTGGCGCTACCGCCAGCCATTAGAACACATCTCTTTTGTCAAAAAAAGTCCCTCGCAAAGTTCATTTGTCATTCTTGTATACTTTTTTCCACAGTAAAGAGAGTGCTCTAAAGAGCACCGTAACCTCAGAATTTCAGATCTGTTATAGTGGCTAAATGTCGGTGTGGAACGTTTACTAGAAATGGATTTAAATCATATCAAGTAATGATACTCAATCAAATGAATTCTGGATTTTTACAGCGCGCGATATTCGATTGCTTTCCAGTTAGCCGTTCGAAAAATTCTGACAATACTTTACCTGTCTACAAGCAGTAGAACGCGATGAACAAATATGCGGAGCACAACAAATAGATAATAGCATTTGTCCAAAATAAAATTGACAAAATGAGCGATGAAAAAAACAAATGAGACAAAGTGGAAAGTAGAGAAACGATATGAGAAGAGCGTGAGAAATCATGAGAGAGCAAGTGATGGACGTGCATGGACTGCTGGTGATGCTGGCGCCGATAATCAAACTGGCCGGACACCCGATTGGTTTCGATGATGAAAGGCGATTGAAGCGGGGACACAAGCGAAATCTGTCTCAGGGCAGTTCGATCTCAGTGCCATCAATGTCGACGGAGTTGAATTGGAAGATCTTGGGCTTCTGCCGGTGCTTGCCGACGATCTGCTGCAGCATATCGCACATGTCCGCGCAGTCGATCGCTCTGAATCCAACGTGCAGTCTTCGGCCGTTGTTCGATGTGCCGAGAATATCGACTATGCCGTCCGATCCGCAGCCGGGCTTGACGAACGTGTTGTTTGCGTCGTGAAAGGCCGACGTCGGCTTGACGTTCTCAATGGAGTCGAGTTGCAGCTCGAACGAACCCGAGCAGTCGCCGTCGAAGCACAACCGACCATTGTTAATGTAGGCGAGGCCGGCCCCGCGCGTCTCCAGGCGCTCGTCCTCCCGCATCACCAGCACGCCCGTTACGCGCCAGTAATGTAGAATGTTTGGGTCCGCCGGACGCCGATCGCAGATTTGAGACAGACAGCAGCCCATGCCTCCGGAAGGTGCGCGAACACCAAATGGCACCGGCCAGCGCGCTCTTGTTGTTATTGATCAAGCAAGTGATGGCCTTGGGGTACAGGACACACTGGCCGCGTATCGAACCGACAACCACCGCCGGCGTTGGCTTGTTGCCTGATCGTGATCAACTGGCCTGGAGACAAACGCGATTAAAGACGTCCATCGACAGGCGGGCGGAGAAGAAGGCTGTGGGGTGCGAACGATGAGCGCGCGCTTGTCGTCGCCGGGAGACGAGTCGCGCTGTTCCCGCCAGCGCGCCAGCCCTCCCGCACGAGCTCTGTCCGCTTGCAAAAGCCGACTACAAACAAGCCGCACTGCGGCCGCCAAGCAGCTACCTCCTAGTCCTTACGGACACATAATAAACGATGCTTGGAGCGCTGTAGGTGAAAGCCGACGGCGAACCCCTGGAAGCGGGCTGAGAAAGGAGGAAAGCAAATGTCCCACCGACCGAGCGCCCATTACGTCCATAGACTGCGGGCCAGTCGTGCCAAAGAGTATCATAAATACGACGCTCTGTGCAATTGATCCGCACTGGCGGCGAGCGGCGCAACTTCTACGTCAGCGGCAGCACCAGCCGACTCAAATACTGCGACTTCTCGAACGCACCGGAACCAGTCTATATTTCCGTCTCCACTGAACGAGCAGACAACACGAAAGCCACGATCACAGACAGTCTGACTACGCAGTCGTTGGTGGTTGGCACAATCCGAATCCAGCGATCGTCGGCCGCCGCCCCGTCTTCCGCTCTTCCCGACATTGGTGCACGTAGAAGGCGCACATGTCGCGATGCGACCGTTCGTCCGAATCGCACACCGCGAAGTACGGCTGAAACTTCGACTGGCACAAGCTGTCGCAACAGGCGCCAACGTAATCCACAGTCAAGCTAATGCCGAACCTGAAAAACCGGCCTGTTTAGTTTGCAGACGGTTAAATCGTTGAATTGAAGAAGCAGTTTGCTTCCAACGATGATTACTCACTTGATTTGCGCAAAGCATTTCGCATTTAGGAACTCGCAAAGACTGCTGTGCGTCATCCCGTCAATATCGCACACCGGTTCCCACGTATTCGAGCATGTGTGGTTGCACTGGCACTTGGGACTCGACATGTCCATCGCTGAAAATGCGTTGCCATAGATGTAATTACCAGGTCTGTATTAAGACAATCGATAATTGTTATACAGCACTGAGAGTGCTTACAGTGCTCACTGAGAGTAAGGACTGAGAGTTCTTCCAAGTAAGCACTCTCAGTGCTGTGTAACAATCATCGATTGACTTAATACGAGCCTGGTAACTGGAGTCGGAGGTTAGCTATACCCTGGCGGCCCTCAGGGAGGGGGGAACCTACCGTACCACTTTTCGTGCTGGCGCGAAAATTCAAAAAGTCAAAAAAAATTTCGCCACGTTTTTTCGGCGAAAGTCCATTTCATCATGTGCTTGTTCAGCCTTCGGCCGGAGGTGAGGGGAGGGGGTAGCTAGCTACACCAGGACCGAGGCCATAGGGGTGGGAGTAGCTGGGATGTAGCGGGATAAGCCTATGTGCGCCGTCCAAATCACTGTTCATTCTGCTCACCGAGGTGATGACCATTTTTCCTAAGCTCGATGCACTGCGCGTGCTCGAAGAAGCAGTTATTCTGGTGCAATTGACCACGGTGGTCGCAAACGGGCCGTCCGAATGCAGGACAATGAGTCATTTCGCAGCAATGGCCCTGGTAAGCCACTCGCAGCTCTGGAAGCAAACGATGTGTGTAATGACCAGATTAGGATCGAAAACCGCCCTCTGGGGCCTATTTCATAAAACTGTTGAGCTCTTGAGAATTGAGAATTGAGAATTGAAGAATTGAGGCGCGCGTCCATTGATTGAAATTCAAAACTGACCAATCGACGCGCGCCACAATTCCTCAATTTTCAATTCTCAACAGCTCAACATTTTTATGAAATAGGTCCCTGCATACCAGGAATCAGCTGTTTGTTGCAGTGAAGAATGCAGAGATTGAGATATGTGTACTCGGTAGTTCCGTCGGTTCCACACACCGGCTCCTCTTCCTTGGTGCAGTCGCAAGGGGCGGCTACCGGTTTCTTCAGCTTCTCCTCTCGACCGCCGCTGGTTTTTTTCACCTGATGGTCCTTGAAATTGTCGGCGACGAAGAGCTTATTGTTTTCGTTGTACTTTCGCCAGACGAATTCGAGGAAGCTGGAAGAGACAATACCGACGAAAACTAGCAGTAGGAGTGTGAAGAGCAGATAGCGAGACATGACAAGCGAGTGGCGAGGGAGCGATGTGGACGCTCGGTTGCGTGCGGAAGTGTCGGCGAACGAGGGAGGGGTTACGTTTGCCGGCGGCGACTTGTAGGACGCATCTTCGTCCGCGAGCTGAAACCGAGCCGGACACCGCACGGAGTGGCCGACTACAAACTGGACGTGGCAAAGTCAAGTGTTTCTCGTCCGGTCGGTCGCCGACGCGGCTAATCTATTTGCCTGCTCGACTTTCCACAGCCATCCGGCGGCTATTGCAGGCTGCGGGTGAAATGCCGACCGATTTCCACCAGGCCGCACTCGGACAATCGCCTTCCAAAGCGGGCAATATTTGCCATCGCTCCCTCCGCTTCCCCTTCTCACCCGCCGCCTCGCACTCATCGCTCTTCCCCGCTGGAGACGCCGTATAGACAATCGTCATCGGCAAATCAGACCACAGAGGGGGCAATCGCGTCGGGGTCATGCGCATACAGCTGACCTTGATTGACACAACGACTGAGGCTTTCAAACACTCTTTTGCATTCGGGATTAGGCTTGCTTGGAATTCTCTCCCCGCGACGGTCGTGTCGACATATTCTGTGTCATAGTTTCGCTACGCAATTGATCGATCGGCTCTTTCAGTTACACCCTATACCTCTACATGACTGATATTGATTACTGTGAATCTTATGCCATATCGTTGTTTTTCTTTTTCTTTTATTTATTCTTAACTTCGACCAAATTTAATGTATCAATCAATATCCTGCAGTAGGTCACTTTTACGACATGCAACTTTCTTTTTGTTGATGCTTTGTGATTTTTGTGCTTGAAAGTAAAAGAAAGAAAGAAAGTAACTATTCGCTCTTCGCCACTGGAGACACCATAAAGACAATCGTCACCGGTAAATCAGAGCAGAGGGGGCAATCGCGTCGGGGTCATGCGCACACAGCTGACCTTGACAGCAACCTTCTTCATCGGCGCCGTCCGCGATCGTCGTGCCGCACAGAACATTTTGTAAACAGATAAATTGGTTTCGTACAGTCAAAAGATGAGCTCGTCATTCATTTTTCTGCTATTCGTAAGCGATCCCGGCTAATACTCACTCAATCGGATTGTATTTTTAGCTCTTCTCATTGGGCCTGCCAGATATTGCTCGCGGATTAGCAACGCAGTTTTGCTCAAAAGATGACGAACTATGCGGCCAACGGAACGCGAATGATTCAAAGTTGATCGAGGTAGGTGGCAGCTGTCGCCGAGAAGAATGTGAGCGGGGTTGTTTCAGAACTACTCGCAGTTCATTCAGCACCGAGTACTGCTCAACGACCACTACCGCACTGAAACCTATCGCCAAGCGATTTTCGGAAATGTCCAGGACTTCAAAGACAAGGTATTCTAGAGGAACTGAATGTGACTCGTAAAAAATGACGTCTCATTCCATAGGTTGTACTCGATGTGGGTGCAGGCGTCGGCATTCTGTCTTTTTTCGCCGCACAAGCCGGCGCTAAAATCGTCTACGCCGTCGAACCAGCGCCGATCGCCGAGCACATGCGAGTAAGTTCCTTTTCTTCCATTGATGCAATGCAATTTCAATTACAAAAAAAATCACGGTGGGGGGCCCGCTATCCATTTCAAATTTTCGCTAATCGCTACGGAACAAAAGAGCGCAAATACGAGTTCCCGAATCGGCTTCCTGTCAAAATTTTGTTCACTATGTAAAACTTTTTATCTTCCCGCCAAAAACCGTAATTTTGCACTTCCCGTTATAAGACAGAATGATACAGTATGCTTGTAACTCGACTGGTTTCGATGGCGCCGACAGTACTATCGGCACGTGAAAAACCAGGCGGGGTTGCAAAATCCTGTATATTTCTAGCTTATCACGGCTAACGCGGAAATTACGGTTTTTAGCGGGAGGACAAAAAAATTTTGCGCAGTGGATAAAATTTTGGCAGGACGCCAACTCATGAACTTTTATTTGCGCTCGTTTGTTCCGTAGCGATTAGCGAAAATTTGGAATGGCTTGCGGGGCACCTCCGACTGGACGCTGACATTTTCATAGTACATCATGCAAAAATTTTAGACTTTGGTGCGCGAGAACGGTTTCGAAGATGTAATCGTGGTGATCAACCGAGCGATAGAGGACATCGTGGCGGACGAGCTGGAGCCCGTGGACACGATCATCGCCGACCCGTTCGGCTACATGGCGCTGCACGAACGACTGATAGAAAAAGTGATCATTGCACGAGACCGGTTCTTAAAGCCAAAGGGTACACCAACGTGATTCAAAGTCAGTCAATGCACTCTCGGTTTGCTTGTTCAGGGAAGATGTACCCAAGCACCGTGTCGCTGTTCATGGCACCGTTTGTCGATGCGCAACACCACCAGAGAATGCACGAGACGGTAAACAAGTGGCGAGCGCAGGACATTGGCAATTTTCACGGCGTCAACTTAACGGCGCTCTACGACTTCGCCAGACACGACTATTTCCAGCACATGATTATCGTACGGTTACACCATATTCGTAATTTCTACGAGAGTTAACGGATTTTGAAGACCCACCAGAGGTGGGCCGTGGGGGGTGATGGTGGGGGTATATACCCCCCCACAGAGGGTTGCTACTGTGGCATCTCTTCGATGTGGGGGTAGGAAAAAATTAGCAATATAAAGGTCCCCCCTTCTATTGCTCCCATAAAAGGCAAATTTCTTGAATTAGCACTGGATAGAATGAGGTTTTAAAACCAGTGACCCTTTTTTTTTTGGTCGACAAGCACTGGATAGAATGGGAAATTTTTTTCAGTACCTCCATGGACCTCTCAGCTACCCCTCCCCCCACAGAGCCTGAGCCTGCCCACCTCTGAGACGCACCATACACCGAGAACGTTTGCGATCCATTTCGTTGTGTGACCATTATCAGAAATGGTTGTTTCCTGCTCTCTATCATAATAATAATTGATACTCAATGATATTTTCGCAGCGAAAATTGCTTTGTTCCATGAACATCATTTTTTGTTTAAACGACATTCAATTCGGGTTAACTCTCGCAGAAATTACGAGTATAACCGTTTGCACGAAATTTGTGCAACAATTTCCTTCAGGAGAGCTTCAAGCCGGATATTTTACTCGCCAAACCAGTCAAACACGAAATTAACTTGAAAAAAGTGAAACTCGATGAGATTCTGGACATTGAAATATTGCTGAAATTTGACATGCTCAAAGACGCGGTCATGCACGGAGTGGGATTTTGGTTCGAAGCGGGCTTCATTGACGGCAGGTCGGGTTGATGGATTGCATCCAGTGTAAACTATGACAGGTCCAAGCGTCAGATTCAGGTCAAAATTTATTTTTTGGAAAACCAGAAAATCAGAGTCAGGTCATAATTAATGTCTGAAGTCAGCGTCATAATTAGGTCTTAACTTAGTCTAAATTAGCCTAAATTAATTTTAATTATGACTTAATTAATTATAATTTATGACTCTAATTATGACACTTCAATACTGACTTCCAATAAAGTGCAAATTTAGGCAAATTTAGACTAAGTTAAGACCTAATTATGACGTTGACTTCAGACATTAATTATGATGTGACTCTGACTTTCCGATTTTCCAAAAAATAAATTTTGACCTGAATCTGACGCTTGGACTTTGACCTGTCATAATTAACACTGATCGCATCTTGGGCTATCTCCAAGTTTAACTCACCCCGTTTTAATTTCAAAGTCCGATACTCTGGACTTAGGCTAATTTACTCTCGTTTTCTCCAATTGCGTCCATCTGTCAATCATTTTCTTGGAGACTCAATTTCCTGTCAGGACCATCTTTGACAGAAAATTGAGTCTCCAAGCAAAGGATTGACAGATGGGTGCAGTGTTGGCTTTTGCTAAGTCAGTAAAGTCAGTCGGTAATTAGTCAATACAATGGGAGAAAAATAGGTCATGGGCTAATTACCGACCTAGATTCGGTACGGACTTGGTAAAATTGGTAATTGGCCGATGACCTGTGGTTCTCTCATTGTATTGATTAATTACCGACTTACTTCACTAACTTAGCAAATAACAATACTGCATCCATCTGTCAATCATTTTCTTGGAGACTCAATTTTCTGTCAAAGATAACCCTGACAGAAAATTGAGTCTCCAAGAAAATGATTGACAGATGGGCGAAATTGGAGAAAACGATATTAAATTAGCCTAAGTCCAGAATGTCGGACTTTGAAATGAAAACGGGGTGAGTTCAACTTGGAGATAGCCCGTATCTCGTACAACTTCGTCAATTACTCTGTTATTCTATTTAGTTCGTCCACTTGGATGTCGACGTGTCCATCACAGTTCGAAACCCACTGGAACCAAGTGCGCTTCATCTTCCGCAGCGGCATGAAAGTGGGACTAAACGCGGGGACAATGTGTGTCGGTACTGCTCATCTCAAGGCCAATGACCAGTCAGAATCACTTTTTCTCTGCGTCATCTTTCAAAACTCTCGATTTATTCGTTAGATACGGCTACAATATCAAGTTCACACTCAATTCGTGTCCTGCAAACGATGTGGCGATGGAACCGCTTACTTCCGATCACACAACCCAAACATTTGGCCTATCTGACACAGTTAGTGCTGGGTGTTTTGTTGAAAACGACAGTCAGCTAGGAAATGGGCTGCTTTAGGATATTCTCCACTACACCCAGGTGCAACGGTTCCTTAGCGACTCTCAGAGATTCACGCTCCTGCGACAAGCACTGCTTCTCAATCCGGAGAATGTTCAAAACAAAGTTGACAGAACCTGCGTAGACATTGTTCAAAGCCGCATTTCAGGTTGTCCTCATTCTTGATTCAGCAGTTTGCGTTTTACCAGTGATCGCAGCACAAGCTGGTGCCAAGAAAGTATACGCGCACGAAACTGTCCTGACGGATGCATGCAAGGTATTGGGGAAATTTTTAATGAAGCGCAAAAGTGGTGCAGTTTTTTAAAAATCTGAGTGCGCCATTCGAAAGAAGATGAAAAGATGGTCTGATAACTCAACTTCCAGCTTTTAATTCACGACGACTGAGAAAATATACGACTGCGCTTGAGACACTGAAATTTGACAAATTTTCATTTTCGCGCCATTTTTGCTCGCCTGTTGCTAGGCAACGAAAACGTTTCGGACAAAATCATCCTGTCA
>JAQGCX010000735.1:0-14298 GCA_034700205.1 Plectus parietinus | reverse complement strand
AAAAAATACCGTAATCGACAAAACATCACATAAAACCAGAACACCTCTACCGAACAAGCTGAAATTTAAATCAGGTTTAAGTTAGAAGTTTTTCATATGTATGCCAAAATTCAACTTAATCGGATGAAAACTTTTTGATCTACAGAAGGTCAAACCCTCAACCTTTTGGTTTGGCCACCCTGTATAACAGGATATTCCGATAAGCCGGAGCCAGAAGAAACATGAAACGCGTTGCGAAATTGTACGCAAAAAAATCACGTAACCGACTCAGAAAAATGGTTGAGCAAGCGGTGTATTGTAGATAAGTGGTCCGATCGGCGCACTTTGCACTCGAGATCATTGCCTCAATTGCCGCCACGGTTTAGCGAACAGGATTGAGGAGGCGACGGCGGCGGCGGCGTTTGCGTGGACGAATGGTCCCTCATGCGTGGCGCCCACCACAATACTCGTGAGAAATGGTACCCATGTGGCAAGCGTATGGATGACGTCCGCCAACATGCCACCCAATTATATCACCTATTTCATTTGGGTGTTGATTGTCCGGCGAGTTCATTCTGCTACCGACCTTATCAGCTGTTTCGATAAAACTCCCGACCACGCACTGATCGGCTACGCGCAGGACATTGGCTCGAACAAGGTGGACGGTCTTGATGAATGTCTTCAACAGTGCGCCGACTCTGTCAAGAAATATTCCTTCGAGTGCAAATCGGCGCTGTTTTATCCTGATTTGAAGGAGTGCAATTTAAACACTGCCACCAAAGCTGATGATTCTTTTTCCTTCGTGGCGACGGCTACCGGCGAAAAGGTGGACTACTACGAGTACACTTGTGGCGGTCAATTTAATCCTTTTGAAACTTGACTTTGTTTCTGTTTTTAGCTGGAGGAAGTGCAGCCCAAACTACGACGCCATCAAGTGCGGTTACGACGTCATCAAATGTGGTTACACTGTCTCCTCCACCCGCCACGACGCCACCAAACAATAACAATAATAATGGCTGTTTCCAAAAATCTGCAGGCAAATCGGTCTCCGGCGTGCCTGACAATATTGTCCAAGGAACGATGGCCGTTGATCAATGCCAGCAGGAGTGCGCAAATGCGCTGATCAAATATAAAATCAAGTGCAGATCGATTTTGTGGTTCGAAGAGCAAAAGGGTTGCCTTCTGATGGATGTGATCATCAGCGAGGTGCCCAAGCAAGTAGTCAACGATCCAGGAATCGACTACTACGAGTATTTATGTTTCGTCGATAATGGTGGATCGACAGCTTTGCGTATGTTTTTCCATTGCGTCGATCAGTTTAGGCCTAAGCTTAGGCTAAGGCTTATTGTGACATAATCTCGCAATTATGTGTTGCAGCAAGGCCAACGCCTGGCATCCCCAGTGCAACACCACCGACCACCTCTGGTAATAATACGGGGCTTCGTGTCCCGAGAATCGTGGCGTGCTTCCAAGCACTGCCCGTGCAGACGTCAATGACGGAAGACAGAATATTTCCAGTCACTTCTGTCGACCAATGTGCCGACACTTGTTTATTTTGTAACGACTGCTTATTCGGTCAACGGTGCAATATGGTGGCCTATGCCATGTGAGTTGTACAAATTTATCAACTTTATTGTCAAGTTGTACAAATTTCTTTCTTGTTCAGCTCGAACGGCCATTGCGCACTGAGTCGCTCAATTGGACAACCATCAGGATTTAATGATTTGGGCAGCGATGGAGGCGGAAATATATTGTTTTATGCCAGAGGCAAATGCTAGCCATGCCAAGTACCAAATGTTGGACTGATTGTTGGAATCGTCTACTGCCTGCCGTCACTTGTTCATTTGATACTGTCAATTCTTGCACATTCAGTTTATTAATAACGGCGCGATTGTATTCATCATCATTCTGCACTGGTGAACAAACAGAAGAAGTAGCCACAGAATCGGTGGTTTTTGATATGCAGTACCAGCAGAAAGGAGAGACTGCGTTTTGAAAGAGACACCCACGCCCACGAATCGTCGTCCGACGCCCACTTCTGTCGCGTCATCGCAGCGCAGATCGGTTCTAGTGGGCGTCTGCACCAGTCATAGAAATACTGGTCATTTTATCCACACTTTGTCAACAATTTATTCAATATCTCTTATAATTCGCCTACACCAGTTTCGTTTTCGCCGCAGGATAAGTGCCATATTTGATGTGCAGAGAATTTCAGCCTCGATGAGTGCATGACAATGGTGTTAATTAAAAAAGTAGTTGTGCTGAAAAACAAACGAATCCAAATCATTAGACCAGTAACAAGTCAGAGAGGAATCTGGAGAGCGATTGGAACATGACGAAAACAACAATAGCCAGACCAAAGACAAACCTCATCAAATGCTTGATTTCCTCATCAAATAAATCCATCCAATTAATTTAGGTCGCATTATGTTCCCAGTGGAATTCGACTATGATCACCTGCTTGAAGAGATGCGCAGGTTGTTAGAAGAGATACAGTAGCACGGGAAGCTTGTGAAATGAAATTGGGGCGATGTATGGACATAGGGACAGCTGGGTGATGAGCAATAGGAAGAGCAGGTGGGGGGAAAATGATGTACGAAAGGAAAAGAGGGGGTGGTGAGGATTTGTGCGGAGGTAAGTAGCGCGAGGTGGGGCCGCGACAAAAAGTGCGCAGGACAAGTACGACGACGACGCCCGTCAGCGCTCTTGACACGATGGCGTCCACGCCGATTCGAGCACACCGTCCCGTCGCCTGGTCATCAATGCCCGAAATTGGGCGGACACCCGTGCCACGAGTGTCGCGCATCTCGAGCTCAACCAGCGGACCCTACTCGCCTTCCACCCTCGTTGTCGCGTCACACACAAATCCTCTGCCGGCCTGTCTTTCCTTCCAGGCCAGCCCAATTCTTGCTTGCCCGCTGCTTTCCACGCCCTTTCACAACCCCGCCACCTTTGTTCTACCGCCACCGTATACCACCGTATACCAGTTAGCTCACAAGTGGCCTTGTGTGGCGCAACGTTCCGCCAATCTTCGGCATGCGTCGTCCGAGTCCAACTGAACGATGACCGTATTGTCATTGTCGGTGGCGACCATTCTGTCGGTGCTCGTTCACCAGTCTCTGCAACTCGTTTGTCCGAATGGCTGGAAGTACCTCAATGATCGCTGCTGGAGCTACAGGTAGGAAATTGGATTGTGTGCATTGTCGACGGATTGTTTAGTCACGAATTGCGCACATGGCAGAAGGCGAGGGACGATTGTTTTCGTTACGGCGCGGATCTGGCGTCGATCGCAGATGAGCAGGAGAATCGTTTTCTGCGTACTCTGATTAGCGACCAATTGGACACCGGGTTGGCTTCGCTGACGCTCAATGGATTCAGACGTATGGCGTGTACATGACCCACTTATGTCCGACAGGAGGCCACTCTCTTGCCTTGTGTTGCAGCGCAGCGAATCCAAGCCACCGACCTGACCTGCTTCGAAAAGTTCCCCGACAGTGCGCTGATCGGACTGGCCGAAGTCGCGCTGGAAGACTTTCGCACGGCCGACCAATGTTTACAGGAATGTCTGCGCTCGACTGAACGCTACAACTTCGTCTGCATGTCTGCCATGTGGTACAGAGACCGGCTGGAATGCATTCTCAACAGCGATACCAAACGCACCAACTCGCAATTCTTCACATCCACTAGCGGCACCGGCGAAGCCATCGACTACTACGAAAACAATTGCAACAACGCCGGTTCGTTTGCTGTCCGCTTTGGTGTTAGGACATCACTCCAAGCACACCAGAGGCGAAAGAAATACCGTAGTAAACTATTCCTAAGCCTAAGCCTGTTTCTAAGCTCAAAAATAAGACTGTGCACTCTGCGTTTGAGCGTCCACCTCCGCTTTGTTCGCAGAACAAAGATGGATGTTTTTCAGGTGGCGGTGCCGGGGGCGGTGGCGGCGGCGTCACGACGGGCGGCATCGAACGCTGTTTTGAAAAGTTTCCGAACAGTATTCTTGTCGGTTACGCCGACTTGGTCGTCAAAGATATTACTGTCGAAGTTTGCCTTCAGAATTGCAAAGATTGTCTGACTTGCATTGACGGGCAACCTTGCAAAGCCGCCATGTTCTTCAGGTGAGTTAAGAATATAAAAGTCACATTACTAACTTCCATTTTTCTTGCTGCAGGCAATTTCAAGAGTGCATTTTGATAAAGGAAACGAGAAACGATTTCCCAAAAGATTTCGTCACCGATGATACAGAGGCTGATTACTACGAACCAAAAGCAAACTGTGACGGTTAGTCGAATTGCTTTTATTAAAATCTGGGATCTCATCTGTTCTTTATTTGCATATTGAGGTACAACAAACTGTTCATTGGATAAAATCAAGTTCTCGGTGTATCTTTAGGCATATTACTTTCTGTGAATTGTTAATTTCGACAAAAGAAATGCTTTTTATTGAATTGATTTGATTCGCTAAATACCCGTTTGAATTTGAGTCACAATTGATGATCACGACTAAGTTACAAATCATTCCAAATTACAAAGGCCTTGAAATGAACCGCAGTGCCACCGTGCTAAATTTCGTTAAATATGTTGTTTGTTATATGTTGTACTATACTAACATGTACTGTACTAATTATAATAATGTTGTTAGCGAGTAGCGGAGGGGCCTGCCCGAATCAGCAAATGGACGTGCTGTTCCTTGTCGACAGCAGTGGATCGATTGGACCCATCGATTTCAACAATATTCGTCTATTTCTCAACCTGATCGTCGATTACCTGGACATTAGTCCGAATAGATCGCAAGTCGGAATGGTCTCCTTCAACGAAGATGCCTCCAGCGACTTTCATCTCAAGTCATTTCAAACAAAAGAGCAAGTTAAAGGTTCGCCATCATGAACATATCTCATGTCATCAAGTTCCTTGTCGTATTTTAGCAGCGATAGAAGGCGTAGGCTGGAAGAATGGACACACGAAAATCGGCAATGCGCTACAGTATGCCTTGAGCAAGGAATTGCAAAGGGAGCAGGGCGATAGACCGAACGTTCCAAATGTGATACTAGTACTGACGGATGGTATGTCCCAAGACAATCCTTCGCCATCCGCTCAAATCATGCGCAACCAGGTGCTAAATCCATATTGCAACTTGCAAATTCTTATTCTATCCTTTACAGGGAATGACGACATTCGCGATCGGTATTACCGATGCAGTCAACGACGAACAATTGAAGAACATTGCGGGAAGTTCCGACCGAGTGTATAAGACGCGCGATTTCACCAGTCTCGACGAACGGCTTCGTGAACAGATCATGCAGCAGATTTGCGGCGATAACATTGGCGGCAATGGTGCGCCGCCAGGTCCCGTCAATCTAGGCGGAAATGGTGTGCAACCGCAGATCGGCGATGAGTTAGCGATTCGCGACCCGCGCATCAGCAACACCCAACTCCAGCTCGACAGTGCGTTTTGTTTTATTAAGAAAATTTAGTACGTAGATTCCTTAATCCATTTCAAATTATCTATGTTCAACACGTGCGCCACTGAGTATCTGCCTGAGTACCCGAACGCAAACTTCTTGAAATGGATTCAGCAATCTGCGTACTAAATTTCCCCATTAATTTGCATGTTTCACATAAGAATTGCTGTTGAAGATGGTGTGTGGCTGGGCGCGAAAATTCTGAACGGCGGAGCGTTCGGTTGGGTGGACGGAAGTGAGGCCAATTTCACCAAGTGGAAGTTTGGCCAGCCAGACCGACAAAGTGGAGATGAATGCGTCGTGTCAGCCTTCGAGCCGGTGAGACCAATTGATTCTCCGTCGTTTCTGATTGCCTTTACGTCAATAAGTGACCGTCTTCAGTTGCAACAGTGGTCCGACGTCCCTTGCAACAAACCGCACGGATTTGTCTGCGCATTACGGCCTCGCATCTCGCTGAACCAGAAACTCCGCCAAGATTTTGCTGCCACGACAGCCGCGACCAGGACCAGCAGACCTTGGCCACCCACTCAAACTCTCCCCCCGTCTTCTTTCACTTTCAATCAATTTTCGTCCACCTCACAGGAACAATTTTCAAACACCACACAAGAGGAATTTTCCACAATATCACAAACTAATTTCTCATCTACCACACAGCTGCTGCCTGAGATCAGAATTTTCCCTGAGGGTAAGAAACCTCCCCACGAGCAAGCGTTTCAACTTGATCCGACACAACCTCATCTGCGCCGGATCGTGGCGCAACGACGAGCACCGCCACATCATCGTCCGCCATTGCTGCCGCCAAGACGAGCGCCTCCATCAAGAGCGCCAGTGCCGTCCGCAGGACACTCGGCAACTGCAGGACGAGTACCGGTGGTGGCGCTGTCAGCACGGCCACTGTTGCCTCTGTTGCCTGCAAGACGAGCACCAATGTCGTCCCCAGGACGAGCGTCATCTCCAGGACGAGCATCAGCCCTAGGAGGACGTGCATCAGTGCTGCCACCAGGTCGACCGCCAGTGTTCCCCCCTGGACGGTTGTCAGTGTTGCCTGCGAAGCGGCTTCCTACGCTTCCTGCTTCGCGGCCTCCTCTGCTTCCTCCCAAGCGACCGCCAACAGTGCGTCCGCAACGACCGTCCGTGCTGCTTCCTCCCAGACTGCGGCATCAGCGGCCGCGCGGACGGCAACGAGTGTGGGACCTACGCAGGGGCATTTTCGTCTTCCAGTGACTGTACTATCGAGATCACGGCGACCAGACCGGGGCTCTTTTGTTTCAGCATTGCAGCATATAAATCAATAACTCTATGCTTTGTGTTGCCGGATGAAGGTGGGAAAAATGAATACGTAAGTTTTGTGTAAGCTACAGTACTTTTCCGCGCGGTCTGGTCGCCGTGACGCCGTGAATCAAACTGTACTGTACTGTTCAGTAGCGAATCACGTTTTCTCTTCAAAAGGCAAATGACACTTTGTGACATGAAAATACAGTACGACTGCTATAATTACTTCACGTGTACTTTGCCAATCACATGTTCGTATCTAGTGAGAAATTTCGGTCCGAACGTTTTGGGCACTCGGTCGTTGAGCACACTCGATAGATAGTTTTTGTAATGATGTAGTTGACCCAGCGACGGTGGCAGAGATAATGTCTGATAGTGATGTTGAATCACTCTACTTGTATGGTGAATTCCTTGTTCAAACACCATTTCCGGTCTCACCACACATTTCGTGTACAATATATCAGCAATCTCGGATGCCATTGTGAGCTTGAGAGCGAGTGGCGGCTGGGCAAAATCTTCGTTGGTGGCATGGAAATATTTGGTCGGTATCCTCAGTCCAGCAAGAGTGTTATTTCCAACAAACAACGAATTGAGCAACGAAATAATATCCTCTGATGAGTAAGGCACAAAGAGCTCGTCCATATCATGAAAGGCGAGAAATTTGCTGAATCCCATGTTGCGATAAAGGCAATCTTGAATCGCCAGCAACTGTCCGTGATACCATATATTTCCTTCATCAAAGGGAAGTTTGAATTCGATCGTCGTAAGTAAACTGCAAAGGTTTCTAGTTAGCTTTCAACGCATATAATAATTAGCGAATTGCGAACCGTTTATTCTTGTAATAATCAATGGCCTTGCGCATTTCTGCTGACAATGAATCGTGCTGTAGATAGACGAAAACGTGTCGAGCGCCAAACATTCTATTAAATTCCATGAATTCTATAAGATGGGCAGCTCTGTAGCGATCGCCAAACAGGACTGGAACGCAAATACCATATTGTAACGGCATGGGGTCGGGCACTTTCTCAGAGACAGAGTACTGCACTGTTACAGGCATTTTGGTTTCATCTTGCTGAATGACGAACGATGTGACCGTTTTGGGCACAATCTGCTGCGGTATCTTGCAATTAAGCACAAATACGCCATACATCTGCGCATGGTTCTCGGAGAGTTGATAGAATTTCGCTTCGACCGTCGTCCCATCCGAAAACAGGCAGGTGACGGGTCGTTGACTGCGGACAATGGCGATGACTCGTACGCAGGGAAAGTCCATGTTACCGTCTCGCAGGTCCAAAATGACCGAGTAGAGGAAGATGTCGTCAGATAGCCGCAGGAATTTGACCGAGTCTTGTCCAGGGATCTCAAATACTTCCTCTTGCTCAGCAGCTTCCGGGTCTTTAAGAGCAATTGAGTCATCTCTGTAATTGTTGGACTGATCTTTGGTGCGCGGACTTCCTTGGGTGCTGCTGATGACAGAGTGCAAGTGAAGTGTGAAAAGAAAGGCGAAGACAAAGCAGATGACACACAACGCAGGTAAGCGTCGAAGTGGGTGAGTCTGGTGCTGGATGGACATTACACGTGCAACCACAACATGCTTTACCCAACGCCAACTGTTGCGCAGGTTGATGTTTGGGTCGGGTTGCGCGTTGCGAGGCGGGACCGTGTGCAGATGCTTATCAAATATCCCAGCCAAGCATCTGCACCGTCTTCGAGCTGTCACCACACATGCAAACACGACCGTGTCCTTTCTCTCGACACAACGTCGCCACGTTTACATCAATAGCGTACGACTTGTTCATGTTAGCGCTTGTTGCGTGTTGTAATCAGCATGATCCCTATGGTTCGTTCTTCAAAACAGTACCGCAATCACCACACAAAACACACCTTCTGGCACGAGCGCTAGTGAGTTGGAGGCCTCAGACGATGGATCAGCTCGCGAATGCGCACATAGGGGCCAAGGGGCTATCCACAAATTATGTAACCCTATTTTTGGCCTTTTTTACCCCCCCCCTCTCCCTCCCGTAACCTGCGCGTAACCTCGGAATTGCCCAAAATCACTCCCCCCTCTAATGCTGTAGCATACAAATATCGATTTTTCGTAACCTGTGCGTAACTAATCGAGCACGGCATAGGCATATACCACGTACAACTTAGTTTATACGTAGCCTTATTTTGAGCTTAGGCTTAGGCTTAGGCCTAGGCTTTGGCTAAGGGTAAACCAGAGCTAACTAAGCGTTTAAGACAGGTTTCAGAACACGCGAAGCTTTCAGTGAAAAGTTATAAGCGTGACCTACTTTGGTATATGCCTGTCCCGTACCCGATTAGTGCGTAACCGACCCTCCGAACTCCCCCCTCCCAAAGGGTTACGTAATTTGTGGCCAGCCCCCAATATCTTTGCTCGTGCGGCGTTTTGCAAAAGGATTGTTTCCGTTTACTTTCGCCATTTTCACTCTACTTATTCACATCCACAGCAATCGCAAACAATCGATGATTCGAGCAAAGGAAGAAGGCTGAACTTGCTCGACGACGAGTCACATTTATGATCGCGATTGTTGGCACGTCCCGTTTCATCCGAATAACACAGACTTGGAGTGGGGGGCAGACGCAGAAGAGCTCAAAGGAGACGTTGTCGACTGACCCCATTGAGCATGGTCATCTGCGTGTGCTGATGGTACATGCTGTGCTTTCTTCGCCACAGCACGTATCTCTTGAATTTAGGCGTCGCCAAAATACCCACGGCCAAGTTCATGCCTAGTCCATCGTGCAGACTTTGAGATGCCCGGTTGTGATTGCTGTCGCGTAGCCAAAATCGTGTCCAGAAGATGTAAACAAATGTGGCGCGGAAGCGAGAAGACATGGCGCAGTACAAAATGAAATTGACAGAGCTGTTGATTAACGACAACAGGTCGAGGAGTTCGCCCACTGACGGGTAGATGGTGAAATAGACGTCGGGGAAGAAACCGCCGAGTGCGGCCAGAAACGCCTGCGGGATTTCAGTGATGAGAAAGATGAGGAGAATCGACGTCAGCATGACGGTGGTCCTGCTGGTGAACGCGGGCGCTTGCTGCGCCATGCTCGCCGCCCGGCTGATGGGCGCGGACCCGACGGCGGTGAGCGTGGCGCGATGCTGCAGAAGAGTACTTTCACGGCGATCGGGCACGAGTGGGTTAAGCATGCCGAGCGTGAGGGGAATGGTCTCGCTTTGCCGTTGCTTGTCGTCAACAAAGGGAGGGGCAGGTTGGTTCGGACTGCTCTGTCGCCGGAAGCGCTTGTTACGCTTACGCGCCTGCTTGTACGTGCGCAGCAGACCCCAGATAAGCACTGTGAGAAATACGCAGGGTAACAGCTTGAATAGAATCCCGCTGATCCACAATGCCACTCTCAGCAACAGACAGTTGTTCTGCATCCCCATCTCCGACAGGTCGATTGTGTACAACGTTTGATTGACCTCGTGCGGACACCTATGTCGCACTTCGGTCGTCTTCACCGAATTCACCAACGAGATCGGAATCATGAACACCGTGATGCCGAAGCACACGGCGAAGATCAGCTGTCCGATCAGTGTCGGGGTCATCACCGTCGCGGCGATCTTGGCCCGGCGGATTACGCACAGACGAATAAAGGCTAGCAGCACCGCCAGCCACAAACTCGTCGTGTGCAGAAAAATGCTCCATAGTGAGTGAAATAGTATATACAGCAACCAGTTGTACGTGTAAACGTCTGCGTGGCACGGGAAATTCGAGCTGCAAACAAGAGGGATATCAGATTGATTAGGTTTTTCATTTTTTTAAAATGCATCCTTGGTGAGACCGGCGTAACTGTGAGCATGACGTCATCAGTCCCGTAGTTAAGCCGGTCTCACCAAGAATGCATAACAAATTGTTATGAATTGTTATGATTAAATAATTTGTTATGCATTCTTGGTGAGACCGGCTTAACTAGGGGACTGATGACGTCTTGCTCACAGTTAATTTGTAATGCATTCTTGGTGAGACCGGCTTAACTACGGTACTGATGACGTGATGCTCACAGTTACGCCGGTCTCACCAAGAATGCATTAAAAAAAATGAAAAACCTAATTGCGCAAGAAAGAAATTTTCCTACTGTATGAGACGGACATGAAGAACGTAGACGAAGTAGGACGCCATTGTGCCGATGTCGCAGATGGCGATGGCGCTGAGAATGATGTTGACGGCGGTACGCATCCACGGCCTGGTCAACACAATGATGTTGATTACATTGGCAATAATGCCGTAGGAACAGAGGAAGGCGCAGATGTAGCCGTGGTAGTGGGAGTAACGTTGACCAAAATCGTGCAGCGAGAAGACGACGGCGGCCGTTTTATTATCGCTCATGTCGAGCATGTGGTTCAGCTCGCAGTGCTGCTGCGACGCCGACATGGTCGGATCCGTCCAGCCACACTCTCACAGACCTGAAATGCCCATTTCATTCTCATCAATGTCCACTGAGGCGTCGTTCGCACAGGCCTTCCTTAATCGCTTTGGTCGAGAAGGAGGGAATGGGGGACACGCGACGACTGGCCGCCACTAGATAGGAAGTCGCGCGAATGCCAGCCGATTACATTTCGGCGTTGCGTTTATTCGGGCGTGACGCACTAATTACCATTCGTCTTTTTATCGCGTGGCTTCTTCGCGCGTTGCAGCGAGCAGTTGTCAATGCTAGGATCTTATATCGAAGTAAACCAACTGCTTAAACGTGCAGTCGCCAATGTAAAACTGAGATCTGTGAGCGACACGGCAGCCGACGCACGTCTCTATGAGAACGGGAATAGAAAGTCTCATTCCAATCCGACTCGACCCTCTGTGGCCTTCGCATTTATAACGCCGTGACCGAGGTTTGCCAAGACGATCGAAACCGAGTGAAAAGTGGGCATCACGCGGCGTTTTAGCCGAAAAGAGCGTGACGATATATCAAAGACGAGCAATTTCCCAGCAGTCGTGATCGCGATCGACTCGTCCGAAGCGCCTGCACGAGCTGTCGATTGCGCGGGCGGGAACGACGCAGCTTTGCGGAAGTTGTTGACGCCCAACGCCTTCGCAAGCACCACGAAAAAAGCACTCGTTCAAGGAGTGAAATCGGTCAAAGCCGTCAACTGGTCGAGCGTCCCGGGGTTTTCCGTATAAAAAGCCCCCTGCCTTTTATTCGGAAAATAGGTTTTTGGCGGCCTCACATTAAGCACCGGATTTATATGTAGTAGAGCTCGACCAGGTGTACTCTCTAAAGCCACTTCATGGAAATTTCCATGAACTGGCTTTAGAGTGTATATTAAATTGTTGCAAGTATATGTTAAATTGTTTCCTAATATAAGGCCTCTGGTCTTTTATTTTTTAGAAATCCCCAATAAAAGGCCGGGGCCTTTTATTTACGGCCTTTTATTTGGGGTGGTCTTGTTTACGGAAAAGCACGATATGAATGCGGGCGATCGCCGTCGTGCACAGCGGTCTAAGGATCGTCCGTCAAATTTATCGCAAGCAAGCGCTTAGTTACGTCGGCTCGATCAAATTGGCCGTCCGCCGGAGACGCGCCGACCACCAACCGCCTCCGCTCCGATCTCTATCGATCATAGGGCACGAGAAGCGCCCGCAGAGACAAAACGACCGAAACCGTCCGCACCCCTTCAGGCTCCGCCCGTGGGTGGGATGCGTGCGGGAAGTGCCTGAAACACCCAGGACCACCGCCCTAGACGCGACCTCTTCGGAGCGTGAAAAAAAGGCGACAATAAGCGGCGCGGCGCGGCACTGGTCGTAGGACGGCGGTAACGACTGGACCGGGAGCAAAGCAAGGAGCTGTTTTCGCCGGATGGACGGGCATGCGGTCGATGACAAGTGCATCTGGTTCAACGGCAACGGCGTGATTGAACAGCGCAACGGAGGACGCGCCTGGCGACCAGTGCCAATGACAACTAATCAGTGCTCTTCAACGCAGGCACTCGACCAACACACCCAACAGCTGACAGAAAGACATCAGCGAGCATCACTAACAACCTACAACAGCCATGTCACTGAGAACACATCCCGTCCCGATCCCGTGAATGGACGAGTTTCAAGTCCAGCGCGCCGCTTCGGGGACGGGCCATCAAAAAGATAACCGAACGAAGCACATGTTTGCCTCGCATCCACTAATGAGCTATCGGTGCGAACAACGTTGCGCATCCTAGCCGCTATCGGGCGATTTGTGTTCGAACTAGGACCCGACAGAGCCGCCGCCGCTGCCGTTCGGGGGAATAGCACTTGGCGAGTCGGCTGCATCCATCGCCCGGTCCCCTCGCCCCTTCCAGCTCACCCACAACTCACGATATCGGGACCAACTAATCACATTTACTCGATCGGACATGTCTCTCCCATCTATTCCTGGCGCATATTGCCAGTCGCTGTTCACTGTTGTGCATCGAGCTAGATAAGCGCGCCATTCATAACAAACTTAGTTGGTACGACGACGAAAATCCTTGTATTGCCATTAATCTATCATATCCGTCTTCAATGTGCAGTAACGACACAGACTACAAGTGGAATCATGCGAGAATCTCGAGCGATAGGCGGCACAAGCGACGAGATGGAATTGTTGATAACTAGCTTATACGAATGCCGCCGAGACTGGAAGAGGGGGGGAGGACAGAAAACACGGAGAAATCCGCAACAACTCTTTCAAATGAAATGTGCGACCGACCGCGAACTTGACGAAAGTCTGGCCGGGACTCTTTCGTGACAGTCAATCGACGACATCGGTTTGTGCCAACTGCACAATTAAAGCGATACGGTTGGACGGATCGGGACGGACGACCAATAGAATCCCGCCGGTTCGATCAAAAAAGCCACCTACCGCGTCGTCAGCCGACATGGTGGTGTACGCGTTGGATCAGAAGAAGATTGTTGATGCGAACAGCAGCGACTAAAGCAAACGAGGCGGGCAATAACGCGCCGCGCAGGGGAGAATACGTCCCAAGACGCGGAGGCGAGCCACAACGGACAGGGCGCGAACTAATCGCTGCTTTCCTGCGGCTAATCCAACGCCTTTGTGAACAGCGTCATTTGGCTGGCCGGGAAATTGACCCTAGCCTGGCGGACGACGACGCGCCGTCGCGCAGATTGAGGAGCGGCGCACGGTCGTCGGCACTCGGCGGCGCCATGATTCGATCGCACCAAACGAACCGCCGGTCCGCTCGTTTGCTCGGACCAAAAGCGGCTACTTCCGCTCTTCAGGCCCCGCAATCACCTCCGCCGCGGCCGCAAATCCGACAGAGCGCAGAACGGTGGCCAGACGTTCATTCTCTCTCACGAACGGAAACAACAGTGAGCAGAGCAACGGGACACACGCACACAAAGAAACTAGCTTCGGTAATAAGGCGCATAGGTGAGCAAGGTTCGCCAAAACCTATTTCACAGAAGTCATCGGCCGAAAAATTGACTTGGATCCGTCATATGTCAAAAGCTTTTTTCAGCGGGAATTTAACTTCAATACAAAATTTGAATTTCCCGCAAAATCTTAAATTTTGCTCTCAAAATTTGGATATTATACTACAAAAGTAAACCCAGTATACAGTCGAACCCGGATAAGTGCACAAAATG
>JAQGCX010000734.1:0-14308 GCA_034700205.1 Plectus parietinus | reverse complement strand
ACATCAGTTAAAATTCGCGTTTGATCCTTTTCGTGGTGGGACCAAACATCACTTTTGTGGTTAACCGATCGAAAAATGTTGACTATAAGAGTTCATGAGTTGGCGTCGTGCCAAGATTTTGTTCAACGCAATATATTTTGTTCAACGCAATATATTTTGTTCAACGCAATATTTTTTGTTCTCCCGCTAAAAACCGTAATTTCGCCCCGCGCTAGCCGTGATAAGGTAGAAATATACGGTATTTTGCAACCCCGACTGGTTTTCCACGCGCCGATAATAGCCAATCAACAGCATCTCATCAAAGCATGGATTGTGGAGCAAACAATATTGGGTACATGAATTGACGGTGGCAATTTTGCCATGCCTTCAATGTTGATAAATCAAATTGGCAACATTTGAAATTTGAAATAAATTGAACATGACTATGCGTGATTTATTGTCGTGCAACATTTTCACGTTCGCACCGCCAGCGAGGGTCGTTTTGAGAGAGAAAACGACGTACTTTGAATTGCGTGTCCTTACTGCAGTGACGCTCACACTGTTGCTCATCAGATCCGTCGCCGCAATCGTTGTCTCCATCGCATTTCCACTGCGAAAAGATGCAGATGCCGTTGTCGCAGCTAAAACGCGCAAGAAATGAGCACTGTCGTAGTTGAACGGTCGACCAACCGAAATTCTTCCGGTCCGCATGTTCTGTTCTGCTTTGAGTTCGTAGTGCAATTGAATTCGTCGGAACCGTCGGCGCAATCCGCCTGAAAGAGCCGCGATCACAATTACTCACTTCGTTTTTGTTTTGCATTCTTGGTAAGTCGGCTTAACTATGCGACTGATGACGTCATGCTCAGTTACGCCGGGTTCACCAAGAATGCATAACAAAAACGAAGAGCCTAATTCATTATTTTTAATGGCTTGTTGGTATTTTAACACCTGTGCATTCAGGGCCGAGAGGTGGATTCCGAGGTGGACCGAGAGAATACGGTGAAGGACCGGGTGGACCGAGAGAATACGGTGGAGGACCGGGTGGACCGAGAGAATACGGTGGAGGACCGGGTGGACCGGGCGGTCCATATCCGATGGGTCCTATGCGCGGTGGACGCGGTGGCGGGCCGCCGGGTCAGTTCAACTTCTTCAACAGCGGCGGCTTTTCCCCCGAGCTGGTGGCGCGGGCGACCAGACGCAGACCACACTCAAGCACGGCTACACAACTTCTTCAACACGGCGCAACAGGCTCAGACGCCCGGTGCTGCCAATCCTTACGCCGCACCAAGAATGCATAACAAAAACCAACAGCCTAATTGACAGACTGGCGAAGAATTATTCTTACTTGGTTATCGCACTTCCACGACACAGGGATGCAAATCTTGATGGCAGGGTGGCTCGGCGCTGAACCACATTCGTGTTGGTTGGCAGTGCATTTTTGAGCTGAACGAACATTATTCCACAGTTACAGTACTGACAAGCAGTCTACAGTACCGGGACAGTTATCTTCATCGGAACGATCGGCGCAGTCATATTCGCCGTCGCACTTCCACCGCTTCGGAATGCATTTGGGTCGGGCGTTGCGATCGGCCAACGGGTTGTAGTCGCGCAGAACAGCGCCCACGCCGTCCTTGCACTGGAACTCGTCCGCCTCCGAACAACTCGACGCCTCTGAATAAGAATACTCCGTCACATCGTCAGTGTGGTATGTTGATACTACGCCAATGTAACATGTTTAGGGGACATGGTTCCTAAGATTGTCAGGTGACTTAGGCTAGTATGTACACTGCTAAGCCTAATCCTAAGCCAAAAACGCCGAACAACTAGACGTCTCTGAAGAAAAATACTACGTTAAATCGTCAGTGTGGTATATTGATACAACGCCAATGTAACATGTTTAGGGGAGCATGGTTCCTAAACTTGCTCGATGGCTTAGGCTAGCATGTACACTGCTAAGCCTAAGCCTGAGCCGAAAATTGAAGCTAAAAAACACCGCGTAACATGTTACTTGGCGTAGTATCAAAGCACGGTCAATGTGTTGCGTGTATGATTGAAAACGCAGTCCTTGGAATAGCTGCGCACCCCCCTCCTCTTAATGCATTTCGATGACAATGCGATAGCTCGCGAGCAAATAATTATCCGTCGGGTGCGCGAATTGCGCCGGAAAGAAAAAATCGAATGTCTGGGCATTGGTCGGGCAAACGAAACCCGAACTGCGCAGAGAGAGAGAGACAGAGCGACCGGAGAGGAAAAACGGTGGGCGGTGGGTAGATGGGCTGCTTCTGTTGACACAGTCGCACCGCAGACACTGTCACCGGCGGCGAGCCATGGCGTGCCGTTCAGCTACGTCAGCGTAAAAAAAAACACTCGTCCATCATCTGGCGCATAAATTCTGCTATCAAACGGGCACAAATATTACAAGAGCGATTCGTCACGGGACCTTATTTACGGACCGGGCGCAACGAAAGCATGACTCAAGCAAACGAACGCCACGCGACGCACTCGCAAATTGCTTTCTCGCTTACTCATATACGATTTTTTCGTCTGCGGCATTTCCTGGCGCTTCAACAGAAAAACAAGTGTCATGCACACAAAGAAAGGAAACCGTACTGCATCGCTCCTCGCCTTCGTCCTCGCCCTTTACACAGTCGCGGTCGTTGTCGCACAACCACGAGGATGGTATGCAGCGGCCGTCTTCGCATTGGAACATCTGCTCAGGACATGTCGTTTCTACAAAAAAATGCAATTCTCCAAACCACTTTCAGTGTCTATATTATGTGATTCAAGTGACTTAGTCACACTCCGTCGGCGTAATCAAAATTCAGTTCGCCAGGGATATAAGGCAGCGTTTAATCATCATCGCATGCTCCACTGTTAATTACACAGGTGGAAAGCAGTAGGTTTGATGGCCACATGCATGTATGGGTTAGCAACTGCAAAGTACCTCTGCTATTTGCCGGACTGCTAGTAGATGCGTCTCCGTCTGCCTGTCGTCTCCATGGCTCCACTGCAAGCAAGTGCGCTACGGTACAACAGCGGTCAGCATTAAAGACAGACACGGCAAAAAGAATTTTTTCCAGAAAATAACTGACTGAGATTGATGATCGACTAATCATCAACACCGCCTGAAGCAGGTCACGTGCTCAACATGACATCAGAGATTAGTCAGGCGAAAAGAATGTTCCAGTTCCAAAATGGACGGGGACATCACTCCAAGTTGTAATATATTATGCGATTTTTAACTTTATTTTTTGCTTAGTAAAAGGCTTAGGCTTAGGAATAGTTTGCGCCTAAGCCTAAGTCATAAGCTTAGGTATAGGAACATTTGTACTAGCTTGGAGTAGTGTCTTCGTACCGTTCCAGAGATCATCAAAGTCACAGCAAAGGGAAAGTAGCAAGCGAAGCTGCCAACACCGAAAAAAAAACGAACGAAGAGATGCGAACAGACCTCGTAGACCGTCGACAGTCTGAGGAAGGGATATGGCGATGAGCGCGAACAGGAAAGCCGTCAGCATCATGTGCCTCGACCAGGAGGAGCAATAGCTACGACACGAATAGTGTAGCCGCTGATGTCTGCCGTCGCCGTCTTGCATTGTGTTGATCAGCGAATGCCACACACAAGACGAAATGACGAAATATTTGGAATAAATTAGGGCGATTTCAGAGCTGCCACACAAGAGTGTGAGTGAGTAAGCGTCCCTGAAAGAATTGCAACGGTCGCACACACGGGAAACAACTGCCGACACACTCGTGCTCAGTGCCGTTAGCGTATTGGTTGGCGTCACGCCACCTCCCTAGTCATCCCTAACAACGGTGCTGGGCGTGTCGGGACCCACACGCGCTCGATTGCTCTTACTGCCATCAGTGCTCATTGGCTGCTCAATGGTGAATCACTCTACGAAATTGATGATCGAACCCGTTTTGACTTTTTACAACAAACTGATTCACGCTGCTTATTCAATCCAAATGCAATGCAAATATCTGCTAAATATCACCCGTATTGTTAAACCATTGGAAGTGGAGAAAATGCGAAATGCATCGGTGAAGGAAGCAAAGTATTTCCGAACTGCCTCGAATTATGCATTTGAGATCCGACTGCTCTTGATCATGAGCACGAGTTTGCCAACGACCAGTTAGAATTGGATTTAGGGCAGATTCGGCTGTGAACATTTGAAATGGATATCGAAAGGAACTGAAACAATAGAGAGAGCCCCGGGTTTTTCATTCGAGGCAGTACGGTATTTCGAGATCAGCAACCAACAAACAAAACGAACATACATGGAATTTCGAACGAACATCAAAAACAAAATAGATCTAACGAACTTTGCGCAATATATATGACGCACACAAACAAATTTGCCAGTATCCACATACAACAAAGTTCAAATTTCTTCAGCACTCTCAGCATTGTCCAAGTCGACGACAGTCGATGGCACCATTCTGAAATGTGAAAGTTATTGATTCGAAAGTATTCAAAAATTGTCCGTATATAAATAAATAATTATTGCAATTACCGTGCATTTACACCGTACGCATCGCAGGTGTTTGACATGAGATATTTCCGGAAAGAACTCTTCGCCATCGTTCCACCATCGTCGTTGAAATAAGCAGCTGCCATCGTGAGTGGTCGGCGACGGCTTAATGCAAACGGGGCAGCAATCGGCAGGGTTCTGTCTCTTTTGTTCACTCAAAGGACAGTCGAGAGGGACGCACGGCTTTCGACTGCAGGCGACTTCTGCGGTGAATGGCTGAAATCGACACTCGTTTTCGAGACCGTCACATTGCAGTTCTTACATGACACGAGCAGAGAACGCAAGTCGAGAAGCCGTAAGGAGGAATGTAAGGGTGCCAGGTGGTTCCAAACGGATGCATTTTGTTATCGCCTTGCCAGAAGCAGCCACCATCTACCATTTGCAGCAGAGGACAGGACGGACAGCATTCGCCAGGCTGATGGATCGGCGTCTTGCAGTCAACCGCCGGACAAACAGTCGCTTCGCACACCGATGCTCCTCGCTGAACAAACAATATTGTTCTACCAAATGCGTGTATTTAAAAAACACTCGGCGTCCAGACCGGGGGCCTATTTCATAAAGGACTAACAGACTACGGACTCACAGAATAACGGAAAGCGTAGCGCGCGCATTGGTGTTTCCATGGTAACGGCCAATGCACGCGCTCCGCATTCCGTTATTCCGTGAGTCCGTAGTCTGTTAGTCCTTTATGAAATAGGCCCCGGGGCGTGGTTTACTAAGTATGGCAGCGTATAAATCAATACGCTATGTTTTGTGTTGCCCGATCAAACCCGCACGTATCTTTTGCGTTAGGTACCTTATTTTTCCCTGTCTGGTCGCCGAGTTTCCGACTGTACGGCATTAGCTATGTCGGACATGATATGAATTGCGACGGAGGATGCAGAATTTGATGACTGACCTTGCAGTGACAGCGCGTGCAGGGCAAGTGAGTGGCGTGCCAGCTATCGCCGTTCTTGTACGTGTCGTTGTCGTAGCGGCAGTCGGTGGAGACGACCATGTTGTGCGCCTCGTTATCCTCGGAAACGTAACCGGCGAAGGCGTCGCGTTGGAGACTGCGCAAAGCGCATTGCATCGACATCTTCCGAACGTCGCCCACGAATTTCCGACCGCTCACATCGAGTTTCGCCGCAGCGTTCCCCTGACCGAGCAATTTCCGGGCGGCAAATGGTATGTCTTCGATTACAGCACTCTTCTGAAAATATGTACCATTGTTTCGGCTACCGACCGTACTATAGTTTTTCGTTGAACGTACAATGAAATTTAGCGATGGTCGAACAGTGGCGTCTATCTTCATCGGGCAGTAGTCGGCCGCATCGCAAATGCTGAGACTAGCGCGAGCGTTTTGGTCCACGTCCCCCAAATGCAGCGAATAGGCCAACGAACAGTCGGCGGAATCGCCCAACCAGAGAAGTGCTGCGCTATCTGATGAGCGCAGAATGTTTGGTTCAGCATGTGCAGAAACGGCGTCGCTGAAATTAAGCGCATTGATATCGTTCTCTTCATTTCAATGAAACAACCTGTGCAAAACTCTGCGAAGATTCCCTCGAAGAGTCTGATTCTGCTTCGTGGACACGCGAATTCTCAGCTTTTCTGAGAACAGTTGGACAATTTCACGTGCGTTGATATGTTTACTGAAGTATCCTCGCGTCTGAAACAACAATTACATCAATAAGTGCGCTGAATCATGATTGCATGTTACCCCGCCATCGACCAGCAATGGTTTATTCTGGCTCTTTCCACGTTTTCGACTATTCTTTGCTTTCTTGTCCTGTTTCTCAATGGCAAGCGCCGACACATCCGAATCGCCAACACCAAGCAATTTCATCTGGAAATAGTCGCGCGTGAAAATCTCGTTCACATCGGAGATGCTCTTCAACGGACCGAATATTTCAAGGTCATGTCGTCAGCCGCTGTCACAATGGTGTAGCCGACGGCGGACTTGGAATCGGAACAAGTGAGCAGCGCCTGGTAGATGTCGCACGATTTCTTCGGAGTTACCAGTCCGCCGAATTCGGACGGGGTCATCGCGGGTGATCTTAATGACACTCGCAATCGTCCGCGGGAAAGCCATCGCTGCTCCAATGAGCCAATTTTGATTGCAGTACTTCCCGATAAGTAGCCGCTCTGAAACTGCGCTCAATATTTCGTTGTTCTGCAATGAATATTGGAATTTCAAACCTCCAAGGTCAGATTGATCGGATGATTTACGAGCCTTTTCCGGCTACCGTCATTCTTGTCAAAGTTAAGGAGCACTTCATACGCGCCGGTCTTCTTGCTCGGCTGCAGTTTTGCATTCATACGAACATGGACTTCCAATGAGTGTCGGCTGGATTGAAGGTTGAACACGGTCATCGCTCCATACCCAAGACTTATTGCTCCACTGAGAGCTGTCGGAAGTAATAAACTGCTAAACGCTTCTGAAAAACATAGAACGAATACTTGGACGTCACTGCGAATTCTTTCCAACCGTTCGCCAACAACTTTTCTTCGCTGATGGTTCCGCCAATAGCGCCGTTGGACTGTTTTTTCGTTGTTACTATGAGACTCAATTGTCCTTTTTGCAATGCTTTAATATAGTAGCCAGGAACCTCGGACCATACGCCACAAATCTTAAAAATATTTGCGTACTGGTTTGATATATAAAGCATCAGTTGCAATATGTACCTTTCCATCGTTCGAATACTCCTTTTCCTGTTCATGCAAGATGGTGTGTTTGACGTCGAGGAACTTAATGCCAGTAGGTGGCTCTTCCAGTCGTTCATGGTAGATACTGTAGTGAACGTTCCCTTCGTGCAAAGTGACATAGGCTCGACCCACTCCTTCCGTTAGCACAGCTTGCTGGCCGAAACGTCCAGTCATCAAGGCAGCGAATTCTTCAAAATTGAAACAGCGCAATGTGCTATGATAAACAAAGAATGCGCATCGAACCTTGATTGCCAGTGCTACCGTCTACTTGGTCCTCGTGATCGCGAAGACCGAACACATCAATGGTGGACTCGTCCTGGTCAGGACAGAGCTTGCAGCACTGATCAGCAGCCGTGATCGGATTTTCGCAGGTCGGTTCTGGGCACTGATCGCCGAAATTCTTGCATGAAACTCTTCCAGTCGCTCGACCACGTCGACGCCCCTGAACAGGAGCGAGAGTCATACAACTGCGTGCTTTGATACTACGCCAATTTAACATGTTATGCTCATTTTTTAGCTTCATTTTAGTTAGCAGTGTACATTCTAAGAGAGGGGACGCACAGCAGTTCTAAGAACTGCGCATTTTGAATCATCGACACAACACACTGATCGTGCTTTGATACTATGCCAACGTAACATGTTACGCGAGGTTTTTAGCTTCCGTTTTCTGCTTAGGCTCAGGCTTAGGCTTAGTTAGTAGTGTACATGCTAGCCTAAGCCGCCATCACCCTCTAAGCCACCTTAACCCCCATAGTCATCGAAATGCATTAAGAAAAGGGGGGCGCGTAGCAGTTCCAAGAACTGTGCATTTTGAATCATACACACAACACACTGACCGTGCTTTGATACTGGGCCAACGTAACACGTTACGTGATAATTTTCTGCTCAGGCTTCCGTTTAGTTAACAGTGCGCATGCTAAGAGAGGGGGCGCACAGCAGTTCCAAGAACTGTGCATTTTGAATCATCGACACAACACACTGCTCGTGCTTTGATACGACGCCAATGAAACATGCTACGCGGGTTTTTTAGCTTCCGTTTTCTGCTTAGGCTCAGGCTTAGGCTTAGTTAGCAGTGTACATGCTAGCCTAAGCCGCCATCACCCTCTAAGCGATCTTAACCCCTCTAAGCCACCTAACAAGCTTAGGAACCATGCCTACCAAAACATGTTACGTTGTAGTATCAATGAACCCACAGCTGCTGCCTCAATCAACCTACCGGCAGACATTTGCACTTGAAGCAAGGCAGTGGCGAGTCGAGTCGAGGATGCCACTCGGCCATGAGCTCATGAAAGGTTTCTCCGAACAAGCATCCTAAACGAACGCATGCTAGCATTGAATGGTTTTGATAAGTTGGCTGTCAAACCGATTCGACGAGTGTTGGTTGTCGGGCGACGGTCGTGCTCTTCGATAAGTGGGAGGCGTCGCTCGCTTCTCGACTGAGCAGCGCAGTCGCTACACGCTAATGCAAACAGAAAAGCTCCCACCAGCGAAGTCACAGTCATCGTGGGCCACTGAATGATGATGAGAAAGCGCATGGCAACAATGACGAGATTAAGAAGCGTGCTGACGCTGGCCAAGTGATCTAATCGCGAAAATGCCCACTCGATCAGACTGTGGGCGATTGGAGTGGGCAGACGACCGTCACACAGCGATCACAATAGCCATATGCGGACTGGAGGTGTTTGCCGACGGCTCTGGCCCCCGCCGCGCCCTCCGTCCGCCCGGCCACCCACAAACGCATCTTTGACAGATGTACAGACAGGTCGGCGCCGCGTCTAGAGCAGGGCCGTCAATTGGATAATCGCTGATCAGGACGGCTTGCGCACCTAATTGATACAAAGTAGCGGAGGCGACCCACACGCAGCCAGAAAGGCGGCATGAAGCAGAGTGGCGAGTCGTTCGCAGTCCATCACATGACAATCGCGACTGGCGACCGATTGTCGGGACTGCGGGCGAGAGGTGTTCATTGGGCTTTGTGCGAGAGCGTGGGGGCGCGAACTAAGCCGCGATCGATCACAGGTCGAATCAACCGTTCGCACTGCGCCCGACACGCCGGCGCCGCTGACCATTTGACCGTCGCAATCGCAAGCCCGCGGCACTCTTTCAAGTCGTCCGCCGTTTCTCGTACTCACAATCTGAGAAGCGACCGCATGCGGCAGTGCAACGTCCGATCGCGTGTTTCATTGAAATGTAACATTGGCAGCGATGACATGGCGCAACGCGTGTATACATTGCAAAAGGCTCAGACGGCGCGCGTACGACACGTTTTTGTGTAAGCAAGGTTTGCTGAGCAAGCGATAAAATTACGCCAGTGCAAATAACCCCAGTAATCCACGGCGGTAATCGCATGGGGGACGAGAGAGGCGATCGTTTTTGGGGCGCCGATGATGCTGATTACAGACGAGCTTCGGCGCCAGTCGTCGGCTCCGATGGGTTCGTCGCGACCTTCACGAATGGACCGTGCCGCGTCTCCAGTGTCATCATCGCGCTGTCGCGCATCGTCCGCACCGGACTGTACTTCGGCGTCGGGAAGCGGAACGGGTCGCGGCATACCTTCGACACCGCGTACACCGTCATCCCAATCACCGACCCGGCCATCACCGACGCCAGCAAGATGACCATCATCAGAATGTACATCTCCATGCGCTCCATGGCGAGTCGCATGGCGGAGACATGGTCGAACACTTCGAGAAAGCGGCGGTAGTCTTCGAAAAAGACGCGTGCTCGGTGGTCTTCCATTTGACACACGAGGAAGAGTAACGGACGGTGGAGCGATTGAGGAAGCTCGTAAGCGAATCAGACGGACGCACAACCGGTGGTAGCGGCATCGACACGAGCTGGCGACACGCGCTAGGCGAAGGGGCGGAGCGTCGCAACGGAAGTGCCCATTGAACGGGTGAAAAGCCGAGCTTAATTGGGCAATCAATCAGTAGACGCTCCTTCCGGCGGGTCTCCTGTGCTCTGCCCTTGGAGCTCTGACCGGCAGAGCTTCGATCGATCTCGTCCGAGCCTGCTAATGCTCGATTTGTCCGTTTCGACGCGCTCTCGTACGATGATGGTGTCGTTTTCCGCTGAGACCCCCCCACATTCGTCGTCAATGCGCGAGAATTGGCGCTTTTTGTCCGCGTGTCAAGACCAGATGTGTCGGTCTAACCGGCTGGCCACAGTATATACGGCCCCAAATTGAGTGAAAACGTGACAAAACGTAGGCGTCCGATTCATTTGGCCTGTTTTGTATACCGCCCACTGGTTCTTGTAAAACAGCAATATAGATTTATACATTATTTTCTGACTCTCGATTTTCGATCGCTGCGCCACGTCTCTGCGCCGGCAAATCAGACACAGACTAAAGCGTGCGCCCGCCACACTCGTCCACAACACCGCAAGAGGGTAATTGTAGTATTTGCAAGGACAACTGACGCAACACAACAGTATTCTTTGATTTCTCGGTATTAACACTTAACCGCGATTGGTAAGGCCGCCCAACAGACTGCCGAGACTGCCAAGAAGTCCTCCGCCAGCGGCACCTGGCGCAGGCTTATTCTTCTGAGCTTCCTGTTGGAATCGTGTCTCTTGCAGTTTCTCAAACTCGGCGCACTTCTTGTCTTTGAAGATGTTGGGCAGCTGGTTGGCGGTGGTCGCCGCTTCGAATAAAACGTTCGTCTTAACCTTGGCGCCTTCAATCTCGAAGTCGACGACCGAGTGTTCGCAACCGATTAATCTGTCCGGATCGCGTTTGCTCACCCAATACTCCAGCAGCTCTGCGTTGGATGGTTGGTAACTTCCTTGCTACAAAAAATACAAACATTTTAGACCATTATGTCCAAAAAGACTCACGTCAATTCCGTTGGCTGCGAGCCATTCGGCGATGATTGCAAACTTGGCAGCTTTGCCCAAAAGAGGGTTGTCGATTTGTACAAAGAATTGTTTCTCGAGTTCGGCACGATTGTCGCCGCGCTCATAGAACTTCATCCAGACGTCGACGGCGCCCTGTTTCTGCCAGTAGTCCTTCTGCCAGACACTCTTGGAGAAGGCGGAGCACAAGGCGATTTCAGTGTTTTCGGGAGGCGGACAGACCTTCATAGTAAGATGGTAAGTGCGCTGACCGGACGACTGACATAAGTTTCCGTCGGTGTTGTCAAGCAAGTTGATCTTGCGCGTGTCCTTGCACCAATCGCAGTAGTAGCACTCGCGTCCGCACGTCGCCGAGTCCATGCAACGCAACTTGCCGATCGGCTGAATCATCACGTCCAGCTTCATCGCCAACTTGTTCACGTCGACACCGGGAGGAAGAGTGACGTCGATCCCCATGTCGAAGCAGTCCGGCCAAGTCAGCTGCAAACTGCCGTCGCCCGTCCGCTGAGAAGGATGCGAAAATGTGGGATTGCTCAGTTCGATTTTGCCGGGACACGGTGCCCCCTGCGTCTCTTGACAACAGTCAGATCGGCGCGCGTCTTTCATTCGAGCAATAAACAGATTCTTGCTGATCGTCGCTTCGAATGACCGCGGTCCAATCTGCCGCACAGTTCCTGTTCCGATTGGCACGTCCTTCTCATTGTAGACGATAGTGTTTCCGTTTTTGTCGGCGACGACCTTACCCGCCGATTGCCCGTTGGCGTCGTAGCATTGCGAAACTCCGGGGGTCTGCGCAGTGCAGTGGTACTTGTCTGATCGCCGATTGAACAGCGATTGCAGGAATCCGCGGTTCTGCGACTGACCTCCGACGTCCTGAGCAGACAATTGGGCGTCGGCTTTGCCGGCTTTCTGCGAAATGGCGTACGCATAGGTCCCACTCTTGCCCTTCTCACGATCGTTGTACGAAAGTGAACCGGTGCCATCGTGTTTATCCTGCGTCTGCGGATCTGTTTCAAAGTTAAACCGGTTGTTGTTGGCCTGAAACTTGGTATCTTCTGCCTTTTTGCCGCTTCCGATCAGAACTGTGTCCAATTCGTGCGTGCCATCCGCCTTTAGTTCAGCATGTCGACCTGTCGCATCCGTTTTTGAACGAATCTGTCCTCTGAAAACACGCAACATCATAAATGTCATATGAAGATCAAAGCGCAAACTAACTTGTGTCCACCCGCCTGTGCTGCTCCACCGCGATTGCCAAATTTTTGCGCCTGAGCTCGCTGACCGTCCGAGGTTTCTGCCGCAGCAAAATTACCACGTGCACCAGCGTTAAATGACTTCTGTGCATTTATCAATTCCAGCACCACTTTTTCTTTATTGCTCGCATCTAAGGAAACCTGCTGGCTTCCTTGTTGTCCTTTCGGAAGCCAGGAAGTATCAGCATCAATATGTTTCCGTTGCTCATTAATTGTCGCATGGTTCGGAGTACCGAAAGCAGAAGGACTTCGCTGCGACACCACCGTACTGCTGAAGACGAGCAGCAAGACGACCGAGATTAGCATCTTGGTCAGCTGCGGGAAAAAGCGCCGAAACACAGACCGAATGAGTCTGTGTCGGGGTCGAGCGGTGACAGGTGGATGAAGTGCACGGACTAGTTCGCAGTCGACTCTTTATGGGATAGACGGAAACACTGGCGATATGGCGGTGACGGCGCGTCGTGGAGCGAATGGGGTGGAGGCCTCGGCGATCGACTGGTGTCCGTGTGATGTGATTTCGGAGTCGCCCACGGAAAGAAACCCTGATCTGCCGGCCGATACGCCCACTTTCGAGTTTGTCTATGGTGCCATATCCGAGTAAAACTCGTTGACCAAATAGTGGATACATAGAAGAGGGCGCTGTTTTCCAAACAACGAAGCATCACCCGGATGATTTCTTTCCCAAGGCGAATCCGTGTCGTATCCGCTGTTTGTCTTCAATCCCATCCTTTCTACCTCCTCATTTGGTCTGCGGCGCATTCGTCATCGCTGCGCTCGTTGTGCACTCATTTTCTTATCTGACTACCGTTTGTTTCTCCGCATTGGTCATACTATTTTGTGCCGTCCGAATGTTCCTGTCTAGTCCGATTATAATCAATGCACGGGATGTTTCGTGTCACTGAACATACGTGTATGTTTTGATAAATGAAACAGGACAAAGAACAGAAAAACAACTACGATACGAATTATTGTCAATAGTTCCTGCAAAAGTACACAAGACAGCTCCGGATGCAGATCACTTTTAGAACATAAAAAAGGTGTCGAGACTGGCTATGAATAAATGAATGCGTCATTGTTTGTGTAGAGAACACAGAGAGCTTGCACTCAGCGACGCGACGCTCGCGTTGACGCAGTCGCGCTTATCTTGTCTTTGTGCTTGTGCGGTCGGCGGTCGACGAGCCTAGCAGCTAGCTGAGAAGAAACGAGAATGAATATGGGCATGGCGTTTCAGCATCCCACGGTGACGAGTAAGCAGAGGGATTGTTCGCTTGAAAGGGGGAACCGGCGTTGCCGGGCGGCGCAGAAAGGCCGTGCTAATGATGATCGGATGACAGTTGCAACTCATACGCTTGTAGGCACGATCTCCGCTGCCTCCGTCGCGCCACACCGCCGACAACGCTCAGCGGACGAAACTTCCACCGGCAACGGCGCTACGATTCCGCGTGTGGTGCGGCGCTCCGTCCTGCAGTCCGTATCCGACGAAGGCACCTTCGACGACACCTACTCATGGATCGCGTAATAACGCTCTCTCATCTGCGCCGCAGCCACAGCGAACACAACTGCAGTCGCACCCTTTTCAGCTGCCATCATCTCATTCTTTCCGCCCTCCAGGGCGTCGCGCTACGCGCCGAACAGCGCACCAAGGTCGCCAACAGCATCAGCGACATGATCCTCAACCAAAAGTCCATGGTCATCGACTTTGTCAAGGTATAATCTCGTAATCAATAATGCCGTTTCCATGCTGGAGATTAATTTAGAATGAAATAATCCCGCACACGATGGAAAACAACGCGTGCAAAGCGCTGGAGTGCTCGAAGAAGGAGCTGGGCAGAGCGCTAACGAACGAAAGAATCGATCGACTCTCGAAACTGTGGGACAGTTTTTATATCTCCATCCTGCCTAACATTCAATCGATGCTGTACCCGCTTGAGGTACGTTAATGCACTGGACTAATTACAGTCGAACCCGGATAAGTGCACATTTGGTGTATCAATTGTTTGAGCACAC
>JAQGCX010000733.1:0-14311 GCA_034700205.1 Plectus parietinus | reverse complement strand
CGGCTCAAGCGCCCCCCAGGAAATTTTGAAATTTTAACATGATTTACATAAAAAAATTAGAGTATTTCCAGCATTATTTACTCCTTTACAATCAGAGTAACAAACAATTGCAGCAACCTACTTTGCACTGTACTTTGAATTCCGCACTGTAAAGAATGCCGCTATGAACGCTAAATCTAATCCAAAGGAGCAAATTTACTCCCAAAGAGCAAGCAGACCTCCAAAGGAGCACTTTGCTCCCTAAAGGAGCATTTCTGGTAACCCTGCCTATATGTACATTGAGCAATGCATTGCGCAACAAATGCTTCCAGTTATAGAACTAAAGCCAGTGACACTTTGAATTCAATTGAAAATTGTCAAGGACAACATTGTTGGGATGGAACAGAAATTTTGAAGTGACAGTCATATTATTCGGTTGAAAAAGTACAAAAATTTACGGTAGATGGGCCCTGTTTTAGTCGCTGTTGCTTTTTAATATTCCAAAGATATCATTTCGTTTGATTATTCGTTTGTGTATCGATAATATGATGTACCGGTAACCTGTTTATTGGAAATCAATAATAAGAATGTCATCATGCTTGAAACGATTTATTCTGAGTTTATGCATTATTACGAACTGACAACCATATCTGCCGGCCGATCGAACATTCAAAATATTCGAAGTGCGATATTTTGGTTTCTAAATGTCGTCATAAAACCGAATAGCAAAGCGTGAAACGATTTCATGCACCTATATATCGATTTTTCGTGGACTTCTTTTTTTCATTTTTTGGAAATTTCACTTCCCCGACATGAACGAGTTCTGAAAAAAATGTCATGTTAGTAATTGCCATGTTAGTAACCCGTAAAAAGTGGAGAGAAAATCTGTATGCGACACTGATTAAATTATAATATAAAACAGGGGGAACTCAGCAATTTTTTCCGCGATTTCATTCGAAAATATGTATTGATATATTGTATTTTACCCTTACCCCTTCAACGCAACATTTCTGCCCAATGTCGAATGTTTTTGGGCTTCGGTACTGTTGTATCGTTATAGATTTAGGAACATAACGAAAGGAATCATATTACGTAATTTTGGATACAAAACAAAAACAATTTTCGATGTATAAAATGAGAAGAATTCGCAGTGCAATTTTTCTCAGTTGACTTCACCAAACAACGAGTGTTCTCAACAACCAACGATTGTGCAAGCTGGTCGCATTTTTCAATTAAAATTGAAACAATCCCATAAACCGGCAACACGAAATAAAAATTTTTGTCTCAAGATTTTTGTTTTTTGGCGATAGTGTCAGGCTGGCTGCCGACAGAAAATTTAGACTCAAACCTTGATAATTTTCTTTATCATGGGTTTTTGGTGTGGTTGTTGTTGGCTGTTCTTTAGATGTTGTTAATATGTCTTGAGCTGCAAATACTTACTATTGTACAACATACTTCAAAAATTCACTTAATTTTCTTGTATTTATAAAGGAGCAAAATAATATTTATTCTGAGTTAGAATTCGTTTCGGAAGTTTTTGATTTTAGGTACGGTAGAAAAGTGCGAAACTAAACTAAAATATGATCCAAGCTTTTAAAAGCGTATTATATAAGTCACAAGGGTTCCATGTTTTGTTCCCTCAATATCATCATGGGCACAGAGTAAGTACTGAGTTAATTTCTGCTATTTATTGATACTGAAAGTTGACAATTTTAAGGTTGAAATAGGAGTATTTGGTTTTCACTCAAAATTTTTGACAAAATCTCAATGATTCATTATCATTTGAAAATCGAAGTTAACAATTACCATTACCGTTGTTACCGGCAGTAGCCCAGTGGCTTTTATTAGTGACCAGTCTTCCAATATTATTGAACACTCCATCGCTATCGCACTACCCCGAACTTATTTGGGACTGAATTATTTTATTTTTTAATGTGGTAAATGTATGATACTTTGATTAAGATCAGGAATCTGACGGAGGTAATATTGGCGGAAACTGGAAAACAAATTATTTGCCTGCCCTCCTGCGCAGCTCGTGCTTACCCAATGATACATATATTATTCATTAATAATTAGTATTCAGAAAATAAAACTTACGGAGAATAACTGTAAAACTGTAACAAGCGTAGCTTCCGATGATTTTTTTCATGCCACCCTTCTGTAGTTCATAGTTTTCATCAATGCATGTGATGGTTCCCGACTTAATTAATAAGTAACCGTCGCTCGTTCTTCTTTCGGAATATGTGGAAACTTTCTGATCACGGAAAGTGCTGCAACCGTTATTTTGTAAAATCATTTGCATTTAGCAAAAAGGGGCAGATCGGAAAGCTGAGGTGGATCTGGCCAAAAATTTTAATCGGATTTTTTCCAAGTTGAGGGGATGGAGATGGCCAAAAGTTAAAAAAATCTCCACAGTGCGATTATTTCCAAGAACCCCCTAGCCGTCGACCGATGTCCATGCGTGATAGAAAAGTAACAAAATAGTACTTGTAATTTTCAGAAAATTCAAAGTCACAATAGTCGCCTTTCCCTTCACACTGACAGGTCATTTCGAACGAATATCCATTGTTGAATTTCTTAATATTGACTTTGCCGATATCCACCAGTCTGCGACCGGCGCTGCCGTCTTTGCCATAAGTGCCGAGATAATCCGTCAGCTGAACAGTGGTCAACCGCTTCAACTTTCCGCCATCACATTCTAAAGAGGTATACTTAAACGCTTGAAACTTCATAGCAGACATGGGCAAGTAATAGGTGGAGTATTTTAATTTTTTTTCCCCAATTTTTGGCATCCAGGTTTCTGATCTCCGTAGGGATTCGCACAAAGAATGCACTCTTTTGGCCTTTTTTGGCCTTTTTTGGCCTTTTTGGAGAGGATTTGGACACCTTGTCCAAGTTGATCAGACCCCCTCATCAAGCACAGCTTTCTTATTTACCTATATTAAACAACTACATTGCAATTACTGTCTTTAAAATGTGACTAACAGTACATTTGCATTGTTAAACATTATTTTTTTCATTGAGGACATTTCTTCAAAATTCGAATAGAAAATCAAACTTGAGTCGCTGACACTGGCAGCACCATATATGAAGCAACCGTAAAAACCGACAGGGCCGTTAAAGTCTTCGTCTTTGAAGATGTATTGTTTCTGGGCGTTGCACGTGATGCTCGGCGTCGTGATCAATCCGAACGATTCGCCCTTCGTGTAGTAAATATGTTGTGCGTAAACTCCAGCCAGCATTTTCCTGTACCGCAGTCATATTTGTACAAGACAATAGAGATTTTCAAAAGAAAATGCTAGCAGTTAGCCGAAAAATGAACAAAATTCAAACGATATATGGTTCGCACAATTCAATTGAAGAAAAACGCTGTGGTAAACATTTGAAGTGACTTGATGACAACTACTAATTTCAGGTCAATAGACCTGAATGTTGAAACTGACGGTCAGGCACAAAAGATTTTTGGCTGTTCCTCCAGTTTTGGAATTAAATGTCCCCGGTTTTCGGGCCAGCTCGACTATCCACCTCCTCGGTTGCCTGGTACTAGCTTCGCGCCTGTTGATGATATAAGCTACTTGTATGCTTACAATTCCGCCTTCTTTGGCCTCCTACTTGAGGATGGGAATCCCTCACCCACACCAACACCCATCCTCAAATACACCTTCTCAGATCCTACCAAATTAAACGCAGCTTTAAGATAGCACTGGGCTGGGGGTTCGGGTTTAGGCTGAGGGAGGAGAACATGGAGAGGAGTTGGCAAATTTTTTGCCATTAAGTGGTAATACCGTTGTGTTTCCGCTTTCCCACTTTTCTTGGTCCATTTTCATTCAATGCTTGTCCTTTTTCTACCTGGCTGAGGTTGGACTCGCTTACCCCTATATTGGCACCGTCCATTCATTCTACCATTCAATCAGATCCGTCAACGCACTGGTATGTTTCGCCAATGTACAGGTTACACTTGGTGCCCTCCAATCCATAGCATTTGCAAGTCATTTTAAATGAGTTTCCATCGCTGCTGTTAAGAAAATTGACGTAACCCATTTCTGTCATTTTGTACAGCTGACGAGGATTCTGCTTTTCGAAAATAGTATTCAGGAAAACGTTTAGTTGGTTTTCGTTTAAGGTTTGCATTTTTTCGCCATAGCATACTAAAAAAATTATTATAACCACAGGCGCATAGCCAGAATTGGTCACTGAGATTTTTTGGTCACTTTTTGCTCTGAGAGGGGCACCGCGGGCAAAAAGAGGAGGACCCTTCTCTCTTATTTTGGGGTCGCCGGCGAGGGCGAGGCACTTTTTGGCGAGGGGGGCACGTGCCCCCTGGTGCCCTCCCCCTAGCTACGCGCCTCATGTACAATGTACAATAGAGGCCAAAAGTTTAGGAACACCGCTTGTGACAGGGTTGCGCATGTAAGTCTTGGGACAACTTTCCAAGTTAATAATTTTTTAACCATCAATTTAAATCATTTGAAATTTGAAACATACAATAATGACAATGTTCTGAACATACTCAAGAAAATTTATATAATATAACCGCCTCTGGCCGAAATGATGCAACTTACAATTTCGATTGAGCGATTTGGGGAAAATTAATGTAGAGTTGGTAAAAAAATCACAAAAAATTTCTGCTCTTTCAAATGAGCTATTATTCTTTACTTGAAACTGATTATTTTTCAAGCGCTGAGCATAATGCATTTCTTTTGATGAAGTTTTGATGATGAAATAAGGGGAACTTTTGAAACGTTGATAAATTAATGACACTCATTTAATTAAATGAGTTGACACTCACTTAATTAGGTTAATTAGTGTTCGTTAGAAGCTGTTGTTTGAATCCTTGCAATTCTCTATCAGATTTGACCCTGATTGTTTAATTCGGCGCTATGATGGCTGTGCAAGAAAACAGTTGATCTGAATGTCATCAGAACGAATTGTGCATGTTGCTAGTTACATAAGGAGTCCGGTCAGAGGGGGGTCAATATGAAGCTAGGTCCCCCCCCCGGTTACAGGTATGATTTGAGCTGTACTGCTGACGAGGGGGATTTTATTAGTCGCCAACGTTTGGGCGCATGCGTTCTAGAATGGAAGGGGGAAAATCGCCTCAAATTAGCGTTCTTCAACCAACATACCTTGAGCCATGCAATCAGTCAACAAGCTTCCGGTTAAAACAACGAAAACGAAGGTTGCAAAGCCACGAAAGTCCATGATTTTCAACGAGTGGAAAAGTACCGTTCCGTTTTGCAATGGGTTTTCACTTTTTGCAAACGTAGCGGATATCGCCTTATGCGTGAGAAAAAAACTAAAAACTTGTGAATAAAGCGTTGCTGTTCATGCAATGGAAATTTTTTGGCAGCCGTTGAGTTGACAGGTAACTGAATCACATTTAAAAGAATTTTCGTGCCAAATATGTCATGAATAGTCCGTGATTCATTAGTACGTTAGTAATTTCCATTTCATTTCATAAAAGTTGTTGTGATTGTTTGTAATCACGTGTTGCATTTTGTCGCATCAAACATCAATACTACACACCATCGCAATCTAGTTTTACACTGCCGTTATTGACAGTGCTTGCCAAGTGCCAACCCGACGCCAAGAATTTCTTGTTACGTGCAGCGCCCATTGGAGGCAATCGCCAATCCTAGCGTAACAGGCCAATAAAACTTTGTGAACATAAGGGAAATATCGTCATTGCATAAACTATATTGAACCAAGGATATCTTGAACCAAGTCCCAATAAGAATATGGTGATTGTAATGAACGGTAAAATTACGTACCACATGTACCAAACTTTGGAGGCCAGCCAGCACATCACTCGTGAATCGTGCAATGGTCAGGAACCAACTTACCACCCCAAATATTTCAATTTCTCCCGATGAAACAAATATACCGTATGTCGGAATAGGAGTTTAAAAATAAGTTTCACAGTGAGCAGTGTGTGAAATGAGAGGGGACACTTCGAATCGACAGCGGTGGACTGAGAGGTTGAGAATCTGATGCGACGAGGAGGAAGCGGTTGGAATTGACGTGGAGGGCAGACATGGGCACGGGGGGATGGGGGGTAGATATCCACCCCCAAGGGTTTAGATCCCCTTGCCAGAAAAACGGTTTCGCCACTAGGTGGCGAGAAATTTTTTTGGACAAGCACTGGATAGAATAGGGTCTTGGAGGCCGTCGGGGGAGGATATTCCCCCTGGGCCGAAAATTATTGGTACTAAATCACCCCCCCCTAGGGGTCCGACCTCTTCCACCTCTAGTCGAGGGCCACCATTTTAGATAAATTTTTGTCAAAATGTTTATTAAAAATGAAGTAAAATGCAATTATGTGCCGAAAAACTGTTTTTTTGTTTCGTGTTTCAAAAACATGCTCTGGCCTAATTAACATAAGTTTGGAAACGACAGAGTCATCGATTCTGAAACAGTTTTGAATCCGCATCGGGCGACTGGTCAGAGATTGCTTGAACTTAGATATTCTTGCCTTTTATTTGTTTGTTTTTAAGATAAATCTTGGATCAGACCTTTCTGATTGGAAAAAGTTTGCATTCGATCACAAAGGTGTTTTGTTATTTGTATGCATTATTAACATGCTGACATGACACATGAAAAGGAAGCAAAATCACACAGATGAAAACGTGAAACGGCCTAGCCTTGTCATACGAATTTCTTTTTGCCAGGAAGAATGATTATCCATGTTTTGTGCAGAAAGTAACAGGTGTGGATACATTGGGACAGTTGCAAATCTGGCAGTCACAGGTAGAGCAGCCTTCGCAAATTGTTGGACAAGCATCATTGCCGACTGCCACACTCTTCTTAAATGTGCAGTGCTTCTCCGTGCAAATACTCGACGTCACATTCGGCAGCGAAACTAGGACCAACTAAAAACAAAAACAATTAAGCAATATAAACAAGAGATGTATGCAGCATGTACAGGTGAGCACCCTACCCTAGACGTGTCATGATAACGATTTTTTCCAAAAATTGGCTTTGCGATACAAATACGATATTTACAATACGATACGATAATCATACGATATCGAAATTTCAAATTTTTTGAAGAGCAAAATCCAAAATTGACCAACAGAATACAACGAAAATCGCTTAATTAGCTGGCAGATTGCAGCTGGAGTGGTGAACTTGTGATTAGCTTGTTAAAGAGTGACAATAAGCGTAAAAACGAACATAATTTTGATTTTTTCCTTTATTATGGTAATTATAATTCATCTTATTGCAATATCGTCTCGAGGATTCGATATCGATATCTCGATACCATACCGATGTTGCATACGATACGATATCGATATTTGGATGCGATATCGATATGATACGATATCGATATCGATATCGTGACATGTCTACCCGACCCCAATAGTGAGCACCCCATTATGAGCTTGTTGAGATAAAGGGATTTGCGGCTGGGGTGGGGTTGGGTTTGCAAACACCACAGCAACAGTTGCAAAAAACTCAATAACTTCGTAAATCTCAAATATTTTCTCGCTACATTTAGGGAATTTTTTTCAATCCTTAGGCACACACAGGCAGACGTAGTTGTTCTAGGTTGGCGACTTTCAGCTGAGATAGGGCCTGGGGGTGCCAACTGCCAACTTTTATGTTCATCAACAAGCCGACCGCCCAGCCCAGCTCTATGATTCATAATAAGAAAGAATTTCTGTATGCCATTTTTTCTATTATGCGCCCCTTGCATAGATAACGGAAGGAAAACCATGACAGCGGACTACTGAACATTTTTCTGTGGGCATCACGTTTATCAATGCGAACCACTTACGGTGACCACTATCAACCAAAACTGCATATTGTCGACGTCAATAGTTGATTTAAAGCAAATTTGGTATGAAACACGTAGAGTTGTGAGCGAGTAACCAAAATACCAGTATGAGGTGTTCTGTTCTATCTATACTCGTTTGTGTCCGTTAAACAAAGCCAACACGTTTTCCTGCCCCGATGAAGAATTAGATAATGCGCGACAAGAACACATCCTTGTTCGGCGATCTGGTGTTTTTAGCGCAAGACACGAGTTCCGTTAAAATATGAACGTGAACAATCAAACCAGTTGCCAAAAAATGACAGAGACGCGAACCGTCGTTGACTGGGAAGCGTGTCAGCCAAGATCCGGAACCCCAATTTAAGAATAATTTATGTTTGGAGTGAAACTTTTTTTGAGTGAAACTTTTCGATCACAATCACATCAATAATGTCAACATTCCTTGACCTTTCCTGTGCAACTCAGATATGGACACCGAACATTCGGGGTAATACTTCTGCTGATAATCGTTGTGATGAGATAAATAAATATCTACGTAGTTTCTTTGAGAGTTCAATAACCTTGTAAACACATGTGTTGTGATTGTAAGCCGTCGACCTTACTTGACGCTCGACCCGACCTCAGTTAAGTTATCACCGTCTGCAGATCACCTGGGAATTAGGTCCTTCGGCGACCTTGGAAAATAATCAATTTGAATCTCAACGTCGCCAATCCGATGGCTGAATATTCAAGTGGGGTTTTTAAATTTCAAAAATTTTGTATGGATTTTTGAACTGCTTTGAACTAACAATAGTACCCTGATGGTCCAAAGGTTCCAGAATCATCCTAAATGATAAATGATAGTTTTAGCTGTCGCAGGGGTGAAAGCTAGAGGAGGCGGGGGGGCGCAGCCCCCCTCCCGCTTTTTGGAAATCAGAGTAAAGGGATAAGGGTCCCCCTTTGAAAGTTGGGAATTTTCGGCCAAAAGTGACATTCGGCCCCCCGGTTTTCCAGAATCGGCCATTTCTGGTTTCGCGCCTGAGCTGTCCCATTGGATCCACATGAATCTGCTGGACCTTGTTTGTTTATGTCAGGTTCTGATGGGTTCCACTGGACCCACATGGACTCTGCTAAATCCTGGTGCTTGTGGACAGGTTTTGGTGGCAGAGATGGACATATTTGTACACAGGAGCGTGTGCAGAGGGCGGCGTGGGGGTTTTGGATGACGCTCTGAGAGCTCGTTCTCCGCGAAAACTCAACCGTTTGAGCTGAGCCTTAACTTTTTGAATAGAGCAGGATATAGGCTATAACATAAGTAAAAAGGACAACATTTCACGCTACTGTTGGGGATTCAAAAAGTACTTTAAGAACACGAGTTTCTTCAAAGTCGATTTTCAAACGTATTCGTGGTTTTCTCAAAAACCCGCGCGAAAATCTACTATCGACCAGCGACGTCGACGAATAATTCACGCTCACATTCACGCTCAATAATTTACGCTTTGCAGCTTTTTCAGCGCCCCGCGTACAACAGCGCGCGTCTTTGCAGCTCCGCGGGAAACTCAAGTGAATTATTTCAGTGCCACTGCAGCTGCGCGCAACACAGTAATTCACTGATTAATGTTTTTTGGAACTAGAAAGTATTATTGGTAACCCCATTTATGTTTTACGTGTCGTCAAGCAATGATATGAATCTGATTGGCATTCTGGCAGAATTATATCTCTTTTAAAAATGCACAAAACTGTTTGTTTTTGGTCTTAACTATAATAGTATCGATATCTACTCTTTCTATGTTTCCTAACAGAAAACATAAATGGGGCAGCCAATATTACTTTCTAGATCCAAAAAAACATTAATCATTGAATTACTGTGTTGCGCGCAGTTGCAGTGGCACTGAAATATCAATAATTTGCTTGAGCTTCCCGCGGAGCTGCAAAGATGCTTCCCGCGCTGTTGTATGTGGCGCTGAAAAAGCTGTAAATATTTGCAATTACTGCAAATATTTGCAGTAATGCATATATTTGCAGCCGTTTTCGCGAGATGAGGAAAGCATGTCCCCAGCGCGTCTAATTTTACGATGATTGCACTCTTTTTGTCAACGTTTTTACGAAAACCACTTTCGCAATTCCGAAAACCAAATATACAGTCTTATAGAGAAAAATACGCTGATTTCACTCATATAATTCTCATTAAAAACAAATACGATTTACAACCTCTACGATTTACTTGAAGTCGACGCGCTTAAGTACTGAGCGGAGTTGCACATTCTTGTTTAAGTATGGGTACTTGGTAGAACTCTTCCTTCCTTGAAAGAGGAGATGTGGGCATTGGGCAACCTTTGATCGTGACCTGTACGTATGCAACCTGTCCAACTGAAATTTTCCAGCTTCTTAGAGCTGTGGTGTTGTTGTTTTCCCCTTTCTTCTCGCGCGCCATTGCTTCATTGTCAAATCTTTTCGTGTGAAGAATTCATGTCAATTCATGTGAAGCAGACTGACACCCCATATCAATTGCCACCCGTTATAATTTGAAATAATTTGTGAAGTAGCGACTGGTAAACAATATCGGCTTCAAAACAAACATGGTGACATCATGCTGTTGTTCATTTCTGCACGCACGCTGAAAGATCTGTTTTTGTTGTGTGTCGGGCATTCTGGGCTTTCCTCGCCAATCGATAGACGCGGCCCCAGTTCCATTGCGCACGTCACGTTTGTTTACGCGTCCTCTGACGTGGTCAATATTGTGTCCCGGACCGACGCCGAGGGGAAACCTATATAAGCACTGGAAATTTCGTCGCTGTCAATGTTTTTCATCTGATTCCGTAAACAAGCAATCGCTGAGGTATGTCTTTTTCATTTAAGTATGAAGACGTCATTTAGAATCTTTAAGTTATTCCTAATATTTGCCGAAACTGACAATAGGCATTTTTGTGATAACAAATTGAATTCAAATCTGAAAGGATATGGGAAAAAGTTTGTAAACACTAAAATCGCGCGAGCTTCTTAACCGTTTTATTCTCCGATTTCGATCATATCATATGATTCTTTATTTCAGCAATCCAAGCTATTAAAGAATTCTCAGACTTTCAACGCGACCAAAAATGATTTCGGTTCGAATTTTCGTTCTCCTCGCCTTCGTCGTCAGTTCTGCATTCCTGGCAGAAGCGAACTTTGAAAGTGCGGGAAAGACGGCAGACAAAGTCGTCGACCATGTGGCCGATGCCGCCAAGAATGTCGACTTGCAAGGCGCAGGAAGAAAGGCCGATAAAGTCTATAATTACATGGCCGATCAAGCGAGCATCGTTTACCACAAGGCCGGCGAATATGCGGCTTACTTGAAGGATAAAGGACTCCCTAAAGCGAAGCGAACAGCGGCTGAATATTACGAATACGCAAAGGCGAAAGGACGAGGTGGATATGCGGCCGCTGCCGAATACGCCGAGTACGCCAAGGAGCTCGGTCACGACACCTACGAAGCGGCTCGCGAGTACGCCGATACCGCCAAGGAACTCGGAGAGGAAGGCTACGAAACCGCAGCCGACTATGCCGAATACTTGAAGAGCAAAGGAAAAAATGCGTACGCCACCGCAGCCGAATTCGCAGAGTACATGAAAGAAAAGGGAGAGGACGTGCTGGATTCGGCCGGTCACTACGCTCGCTACCTCAAGAAGGAAGGAAAGAAGGGATTTCAAACGGCCGAGATGTATGCCGAGTACGCGGCGAAGCAAGGACGCAATGGATATGAAGCAGCCGCTGAGTACGCCGAGTATGCCAAGCAGCAGGGAAAGAAAGGTAATTTCCCATCTTGTCGACTATTTTATATTTCTGTGCTCCGCCTTGTACCTCCCCCCCCCCATCTGCGCACGCCTGTTTTCTCCGCAAATTTTCCGCTATTTTTAGTCAAATTTTAAGTCAAATTTAGTCAAATTTTCCGCTATTTTTCTTCGTCCACAAGTACTGTACATCACATTTTAACCTCATTGACCGATAAATTTCAGCCGTCGATGCGGCCGCCGATTACGCCAAGTACGCCAAAAAACAGGGTCACGAAGGCTACGAAACGGCTGCCGAATATGCCGAGTACTTGAAGAGCAGGGGAAAGGATGCGTACATGACCGGCAGGGACTACGCTCTGTATGCCCAAGAAAAGGGAGATCGAATCGCCGACTACGCCGAATACTTGAAAAATGAAGGAAAGAAGGGATTCCAAACTGCCGAACAATATGCCGCGTACGCAAAGAGCCGTGGAATGAGCGGATACGAAGCAGCTGCTGCGTATGCCGAGTACGCCAGACACGAGGGAAAGAAAGGTAGCTTGCATATGAATTTTTAGAGATCTAAATGGTACATAATTTTTGCTGGCAATGAGTAAGAGGTTGGGCTAAGAAAGGCAAAAAAGGGAGAGGGGCGGTGGGGGGGGACTGAGACGCTCCCATACGACCGAATCTCTCCGCCAGATAAAATTTTCATTTTCTGTCACGAATAATATATATTGACAAATAATTTTCAGCCTACGATGCTGCTGCCGATTACGCCAAGTATGTGAAGAGTAAGGGAGAGGATGGCTTCGAAGCAGCCAACGAATACGCCGAGCACGTGAAGAGCCGAGGACGCGACGCCTTCGTCACCGCCCGAGACTACGCCGAGTACGCCAAGCAGAAGGGCAAGGAGGCGGGCGGCTTCGTGTACAGCGCCATGAGCAGCCTGATGAAGTTCGCTATCCTCTTCGGCATGATCGCGGTCGCCTGCATCGTCTACACGCAGTTCCCAGCGCGCATCAACAAGACCGAGTCTGAGCAGCGGCTCGAGACTGAACTTTCCAGAACGCGAAAGCCGGTCAGCACTTATGAACATCATGAAACCGAAGCGCGCCAACGATACTCTTAAACCTCAGATTAAAACTCACTTCCATTCTCGTCATATGATTTTGCGGTCCAATCGCGATTTGTGCACATTTGTTTGCTGCTATGTGTGTTTTCCGTTTTTTGCGATGAAGGTTTTACCGAAACCGTTTTGCGGGTAGTATTTAATAATTGCAAGATTTTTAAATTTTGTATCCGTACTCAGCTTTGAGCTCTCATCATTCAGTGAATTCTTGTTTTCAGTATTGAGTGTTGTCTAGCATTGAATAGGATAAATATGTGTTTTTCTCTCATGTTGTGAAAAGTAAACAACTCAATTTAAAATTGTGCTCATGACTCACTTAACGCAAAATAACCCAGAACAGAAATAACTCAGTATTGTCAATATTAATTGAGGCATTAATTAGAAACTAAAATTCTTCGCAAGCAGTAATTTACCTAGTCTGACGAATTGCTCAGCACAGCAGCCACAGAAAAAAATAGCATGCCGATTGCCCAGATCGGGATGGCGGGCATAGCTTTAGCCAGAGGGGGCTAGCTACAGGTACCCCCCCCCCGGCCAAGGTCCTACCCCCCCCCCAGCAGCTATAGCTATGATGGAGGGGGATATTGTTCGTGTTTTTCCAAGAACGATCACCTAGTTTATTTGGAACAATTTCCAAACCTCCCCCTCCCCGAAATTCAACCCTCAGAGGACCTTGCTCAAGTCCGACCGCAAAGAAATGTATTTTGGAAGAAATCCCCATTTAGCGGAAAAATAAAGGAAATTCCCCACTGTCACCTTTTGACCAATATTGGATAAAAAAGTAATCCCTTACTACCTATCTCATCATATTGGGTTGACTCATAAGTTCGTGCGGTTTTTTTTGAACGATATTTGAATTAACAGGATAAATTTTTGGCATAGTGTTATATATTTTTTTGAACCTATACTTCTTCTCTACAAATTATATTTAAAAATTTTCAGAATCATTTCAGTTTCAACTGAATTTTGCCACACAACAATGGAGTGCCAAGTCGACAAAAACGAGCATTTTCGACACCAGGGGTCGTGTTTGGTTGACCATGTCTCAGCAGAAGAAAGTCCGATTTGCACAAATTTGGTACGAAAAAACCGCTCATGACTTCCGCTTTTGAATATGCTATGAATCATTGAGGTCGGGCAACCCTGTCAAAAGTTATTTCATTTTAAAAGTTAACACAATTCTTGCCCCACCCTGTATATGCATACAATACCCACTGAACATCGATTCTGGGGTAACTTTATCTTTGTCCAGTACTGAAAATAGTAGCCCATGGCTACTATCTCTGCGTGGGCTACTATTTCTGCGTGGGCCATTATTTCTTAAAATACGGTAATCTGATATGTTACCGTAACCATAAATGCTGTCATTTAAACCGTAAGGATATGCTGTATTGAGCAATTTTATCCAGTACAGTTCTCTTTCGACAATGCAATGCTCCTTATTGTCGGGAACCGACCTAACGTGATAAAAGATTACTTATCCTTGTATCGGTAAATCTAATCGCAAAGGGAATGACGGAAGACCTATCCAACAATCTATCGGCCGGTGACCTCTGATACCGTATAGTACCGTACATCGCAATGCTAATCTTACAGTTGAACCCAGATAAGTGCACAAAATGCGTATGAATTGTTTGAGCACACGCCAACATGAAAACTCACAACGCAGAACTGCGTAGCCTCTTTGGGCTGTGG
>JAQGCX010000732.1:0-14346 GCA_034700205.1 Plectus parietinus | reverse complement strand
GAAGGGTTACGTAATTTGTGGACAGCCCCAAACCTCATTCGAAGAACACTGCAGGCATCAACATACATTTTTACAAACTTTTTAGCACAACTGGTTTATATCAAATAACAGTTCATGTTAGAAGTTGAAACCCTGTAACGAAGAACAAAGACCACCCCCAACACAGCACAGTGCAAACATCACAAGCAGATCTTAACATTTGTGTTTGCGATGGATTTGGCGAAGGCAACAAACAGCTCGACTGAACGATTACAGAGATAACAACGGTCATAGCGTGGCGTGGCAGATTAACCCCGGAACAATCTGAAAGGCCAACCAAGATAGGCGACGGGACAGGAAGGAGGCGTAAGACAACCCACGACGCACACAACTGATTAGAACAAGGTGTCATGTGTGTCCCTGCACTGCACTCGAAAGAAAGATCATAAAAGGTAGCACATTTTCATCAATTTGAAAATATGGCTCAAAAGCAGTGATGCACGCAAAAGTTTATAAAAGTGGCCCGCGGGCCGGGCCGGCCCGGCCCACAGGAATTTCTCGGCCCGCACTTTCTCTGTGGGCCGGCCGGCCCGTGTACATCACTGCTCAAAAGAAAGCAATTTTGATCAGTGCAGTGGCACATGGATAGCGACTGAAACTTGAGTGATATGAAGCGAAAAAGTTCAGGCGAGTCGAGGAATAATGTACTTGGCGGCCAACGCAACGATTGGCACCGCACTGCTCACACCCGGGAAGGAGAGGCCCGGGGAGTAGGCCAAGTCGATGTGCGAGAACTTGAGCGGTTTCGCCGAGTCGCCGCCGTGTTCGTCGAGACGCGAACCGAGCACCATGAACGCCGCCGGACACTGGTGACCGCGCAGCGTCTGCACCGACGGCTTCGTGTTACCCTGGCGCAGGTCTTCCGCCTCCGACTCGCCCATATGGAAGTCGAAATCCTACAAATGTCCATGATGAAATAGGATCAATAGTCTGCTTCAAATACATCCTCTCATGTCGGTTTCTGCGAATTCGAATACCGTATTTTAAGAATTAGTGACCCATGGGTCATTATCAGTGTTGCAAATAGTACTAAAATTAGATCATTTTAGTAGAATAGAGTAGGTCTCATGATTATCTTATGATGTCATAGCATGGCAACGTGGGGGCGCTACCTAGGCAACCAACTCGTTACCATGGGAGCTCCCTTCGTTGCCATGCTATGACATCATAAGATAATCATGAGGCCTACCCTATTCTACTAAAATTATCTAATTTTAGAACTATTTGCAACACTGGTCATTATTTACTGTACTGGGAAAGGTGGAATTGCCCCAAGTACGAGACACAATATGCGTTCAAAATATGACTAGCGCGCCTAATGGGTTCAATTTCATCATTCTTCATTTTTCTATGAACAAAAAGCGAAACAATATACACTTTTCACAAGAATTAACACTGATTTTCAATCATACAGAGGTTGAAACAATAGTGACGCAGGGGTGACTAATTCTTAAAACACGGTAAGTTGTGAAAAAGGGTAATCATTTAATAAAATATCAAAGTAAAAGAGAAAGATACGGACCTCGTGTCTGTATCGGGAGATTTCAATGGGTTGACCGTACTCGTGCGCAGCCTCCTGCAACGTGTAGCAGGCGCGCGCCTTGAGTGCCGGTCCGTTGTCGAGCACCGCTGGGTAGCCGCCCATCGCTACCACAGCGTGACCCGTCAGCGTCGCCATCGTCATCAAATGCGGATTCACTTCATCAAGTGCCTAAGAAAATAACGTATGCTTGCAAATTCAGTAACAATTGTAAGCCATGCTCAGATACTACGACGCAGTTAAATCCGACCAGGTCGTAAGCATACTGTATCACTCTGTCTATAGCGGCTAGCGCGAAATTACGATTTTTTGCGGGAGAATAAAAAAAATTTGCGTTGTGAACAAGATTTTGGCAAGGCGCCACAGTGCAACTCGTATTTCGCGCCCGTTTGTCACGAACCGATTACGAAAAAATGAAATGGTTTGGGTGAGGGGTCTGTCTGGATGCCGTGATTTTATTGTAACTTTGTTCCGTACCAGTTCGCGCATGCGTGTCAGTGGATCGAGCATGGTAATGCGCCCTTCGGCATCCGTGTTATAAATGCGGATGCGTTTTCCGCTGCGAGATTTGATAATTTCATCGCAAGTGTAGGCGTGCGACCCGATGCTGTTGCGCACCATGCACATGAAGCCGACGACCTTCAAGCCCTTGGGCTTCAGGAGGTCGAGCACCTAAATGCACAAATGCATCAGTCGGCGATCACGATGCAAGGAGCATAGGTGTACCTGGGGACGGGGGGAGGGGTTACGTGGTTACAATGGTAAAAAAAACAGGGTTACAAGTGGTTACCCCCCCTAAATCATGGAAAAAATTTTGAATTTACGACCCCCCTCGAAATCCAAAAAAACGCTTTCACCACGTAGTAGCGAAAAATATTTTTGGGCAAGCGCTGGATAGAATGAGGTTTTCGGCGAAAAAAATTTACGACCTCCCTGAGAATGCGGAAAACCACTTACAACCCCCAACCTTGAACCCCGAGTACACCTATGACAAGAAGTGGGTCCTACCTTGAAGAATCCGGCCACTGCGGCACTGCCGTATTTGTCTCGAGACATTCCAAACATGTGTCCATCTGTTTTCACGTCGGTGCCGCCGGTATCAATTGTCACTCCCTGAAAAAAGACTTTGAAAATTAAGTTAAACCAGTGAACACTGTCAAATCATTGAAAGAAAACTTCCGATTAATACATCATTGCGTCAGTCAATGTGTAAATACAGTTAAAACAACTGACGCAATGTAAAGTAAACAAAGGTTACCTTTCCGACAAGCATGAGCGTCTCTTCGACGGGCCCTTCGGGAATGTACTCGAGCCAGATAAGACGCGCCTGATGTTCGGGGATGTTGTTGGCGGCTCGATTGACGGCGGCCATGAGCGGGTACTCCTTCTTGATGATGGTCTGGTCGGCTTCGACTTTTACCTTCACATTGCCTCCTTGGAAGGCGTCGACGATGTACTCGGCGACTCGGGGCGGCGCCATGCGTTCCGGATCCGCATCGCCAACGTCGCGAGTAATCGTGCTGAAGACAGACGAGCATGTCAGATACCGTATTTTCAGAAATAATCACCCACGCAGAAATAGTAACCCAAGGTACAGGAAGATAGAATTAATAATAACCCATCGGTTACTATTTTCAGTACTATGCAAAGACAAAGTTACCCAAAAATCGATGAGAAGTGGTATTCTATGTGGATAAATGTGAGTAATGAGAGTATTCTATACCGTTCCTTCATTTTTGCATGAAACAACAGGTCAATTAAAAAATTTTTGCCATAATTTTTCGAAAAATTAACCATTTTTTTGAAATTTTGACGCCAAAATATGTCCTTGAACAGGTAAATTTATAGTAACCCGCGCAGAAATAGTAACCCACGCAAAAATAGTACCCCAGGGTTCAGGAGGGTTGAAATAATAGTAACTATTTCTTAAAATACGGTATCTAATGGATCCTGCTTTGAATAAACGAACATTGACGAATTCAAGATCGCTCTGCAGTGATGCCACCGGGTAAATTAAATGACATACCGACCGGCCTCGAAAGCGGCTGCAAGCGTGACGAGTTTGTGACCATCGGTGCCCAAGACGAGCACGCCGAGTTTGTCGGCCTTCGTCTTCTTGTCTTCTTCTCGCACATTCAAGTGCACGTGAAGAGAGTGGTACGCGCCTCCCACGGCCACCAGCTCGGCATTTGCGTAATTTTCGTGCGGAACCGTGACCAACAACGGAGATTTGATGCCGGCTTTGACAGCGCTACAACGATCACAATGCAAAACATGTCGAAACACGAATAATGAAGTTCGGGTAAGATTGCTATGGTGAACGAGAGGATGACGGTGGTACACCTTAGTCAAACACTGCGCTCAAGTAAACTTCAAAGTTCATTCAGACGCCTTTCCAACGCGTGCTTATGGCCTTCAAATTGGCAAACGTTCAATACAACGTAAACAATTGGGAATCGTTTGAAACTGTCCTCAACGTTATTCAATTGGGGAACAACGCATAAAATGATGCATACACTTCGATGGCGCATTGGGCGGCTTCGTAGAATCGACGGACATCGTCGTAATCGCGAGTGACGGGTCCGGTGAAGGAGACGACGATGCGACCGGAAGGAACGACCGATTTGGGCACGGAGACGACGCACGCGCCCCCCGGCGATTTCACACCCGCGTTCAGCTGAAACGATCGTGTTGGAACGACTTCTTTTTGCCGCTGAACGCGAAGTGAACCTCGAGATATGCGTTGATCGGCTCAGCGATCGCTTGCAACTGTTTCGAGTTCGTCAACGCTTTTGCGCAGTGCGTGACCAGCACTAGTCCGTCGAACGATGAATCGTTGATCGCCGTCGCCAGCACCAACGGACACGGAAGAAATCTGGAACAAATGCGCCCGTGATAAAAAGCTATGAACGAATGAGTTGAGATATACGAACCTTTCGGCCATAATGGAGTCTGAGCGACGGATGAACTGCGTCGAACTGCGGCGATGACGAATATGCGCTGCAATAATAATCGGGCGCGTTGAGCGGGAAAATGATTTATGAGCGCGCGGTTAGTCCGACTCTCCTCCTGTTACGCCGACACGCGGACTGCGCGCTATCGTACTGTCCAGATCATTCGACCAGACACAGACGGACACGCAGCATTCCTGCGCCAACACGCGATCAGCATGGTGCAGATAACGGGATTTACGAGTCGGGCGCCACTCAAATTCCCTTGCCGCCTACCCACTGATGACCTCATTCGGTGATTGCGCCGCCTTGTACAAGCAGTTAAATCCTTTAATCGCATTACAAAACCTATGCTCTGCTAACTCCATGCGCACTGCAATTAGATAAAAAATCAAAGAACGAATTTTCAATCTTTTACGTCCTCTCTACCAAGCTAATTATGGCCCGCATAATGCTTCTGAGCCGCTTAGGATAAGAGAAACGCAGCATCACTGAGTGACACTCCAATGACGCCATAAAGAGCACAAGGTTCACACGTGGAGATAAGAAAGGCGTTTTTACAACGCAAATAATAGAGAAAAAGCGAAGGAGCCGAAGCGAAAGAAAAACGCACCAAGAGAATAAGACGTGCAAGGCGGCCGACGAACGAACGAAGACTGCTGTACTACAGACGAGACAGCATGCAAACGCAATGACCTTGCTATGCAAAGGCCTTTCTCGAGAACGACCAGAGATCGCCTCATAAAATACCGATCTGCTGCAATCTGATGCAACAAGTTTTCCCAGCAAAAACTCTCAAGAAACCGCGCACTAACACCCGGCCGGGGGTGGCCGTAAATAACACACCTGCATGCAAGGGCTACGGTTTTCAGGCGAACGCGCTAGGACATCTGCATTCCATCTCTCTGCCGGAAGTTTTTCTGCGATTCAATTATCTCGGACTAGCGATTGACGCAAATTTTTGCATCGGCAGTACCGCATGCCACCACGCAATACGCTCGGATGCCGACCGAGGCCATGATCAACATTCCGAGTTTTTCGTTGACAGTATTCACGGTCGACCAAATGACCATAGCAGGTAGTTTAGTCGGCGACTGACCTGTCTTCAAGCACTCCATTTGCGTACCAAGTGCGCAAAACGCAATCGTAAACAACTTTCCCGGTTTTTCTCTCCGATGGGGCACTTTCGTTGGTTTCCTTCTGGAACGCAGTGCGCCATGAGGATATCCGCATTCCTCGTCGTGTCGTCCGGCATTGGCATCGCCTTCCTGACTGACCGAGCAGCAGGTCTGGTCGAGAACAGGGCTCTCATCTCTTCCGGTACTCTATGCTCTAATGCTTTTCAATGTCAGTGTCACTGTCAATCGATTCTATCTTGCTTGTTTACAGCGTTGAATGCGTGCTGTTCTCCAGAGAAGCGCTCCTGCTGCCGGAAAGCGATCGAAAGCGATCGACCGCTCAAATGCGGCTTCAACGAGTCGACCGCTATCGATGTCACGTCTTGTCTGGAGCAAGAGCTCTGGGGTGCAACCGATTACAATCACAGACGTGAGTCGAGACTGTATGATGCAATTGAATTCTACTATGCGGTAGCTCGGCTTCGTTCAGAGCTTGTGGACACACCAATAAGCGCGGAAGAAATAGCTGACAGTAATAGATCTTTATCTGTGCATTTCAGTTGCCAATTGCTGCACACTGCTGCCCCAATGGCGTTCTTGCCGACTGTCATGTTTCAATAAGTTCAACTCACCAAGTATCGATCAGTTCGACAAGTTGAAATTCATGGAAGATTGTCCGGGGAACAATGAAGACACGGCGGATGAGCATATGTGCTTTAGTAAATGTATGCATAGAACTGCACTTAGAGTCTCATTCGACAGATCCACCGATTGCCAGTTTCCCAACAACCGTCCTTTGCTCCGAGGACAAGAATTAGGAAAGCGCATGTTGTAATGCCAATTTTCTCTCGCGATTTCGTTTATTCTTCAGCAGTTAATGATTTTGTGTTCTCGTCGATGCTGAGAAATGGTGCTATTTGTACAGATCTCATATTTTCATATGTTTCGTACGTAGTGATTGCAAATCTCAGTAATACAGTATGCAAAATACATGAAATCAGATCAACAATGGAGAAAGCTAAGGAAGAGGTTAAGGATCACTGGCAAAGTTAGGAACTTCTGGTAATGACCACCAAACCAAAGTAAGCCGTAAAGATTTCTCGTAGTCATACACAACACGTCTACTGCCAATCATTTGCGCAAGGATATGCCGCCGTCGGTAAAATAAGATCAAGAGATCCAGGAAAATTAAGGCAATGTTTAGAGCTATGTGTATCATTTTGTCTTCAGTCTTTCTTGCAAGCAAGCCAGACAGGACTTGTCGGCACAATTTCTGCTGCAGGATGTGCCCTGCATTGTCCACGGAATGTAATTACTGCCCATTTTTGTCACATCATAAGATTTCTGCTCCGTTTCTGGTTTCTTGCTGACTGAAACGTAACGACAATACAGTACACCGCAAAGAACTATGAAGTGTAAATACGCACAAATGTAGGTAATTTTTTGTGAATGTTCTTTGTCATTTCGGTTTCCCCAAAGGCCACTCATTCCGACAATGACTGAATGTCACTGAAACGAGGCTTTGAGTAATAGAAGCTGTTGAAGAAAAACGGCCTGGCGGCCTGGACGCTTGATAACGTCGATTTGTCATAGCAAGAACGAATGGCGCAGTTTCATTGCAGAGATTTCTTTATTGCGAACGCAAGCAGGACCGATAAAGTATGACAGACGTTTGAGCACAGATCGAACACGAATATGTGTGAATGATTGACAGAGCACGAACAAGGCGTCATTCATTTGATGATAAGTAGTCGAAGCTAGGCTTCTCAAGCGTGATATCTGCTGATTGACATGAGAAATGGGAAACTTGGGACATAAATACATGGGTACAGTAGACACAGGACGATTCTTGCGCACACAACTGATTCAGAGTCAGCAATAATGGCGAACGGACATAGAGACCAAACGATAATATCACATACGTTCACGACGGATGCAGTAAGAGGGACCATTCACGCGACACAATGAGAGAACCGAGCGTCAATGTCAAAGAGAAAACGGAGCAGCGAAAGGAAACCGGCGTACGACTACAGTAACCCGAACCACTCACATTGTCATGTATACACAGTGAAACATCGAAGTAATATTTCGCAGAATCACACTAGCTAAAAAGGAAACAAGAAGCGAAAGCACGAGACAGAGTATAGCAGAAGAGGAGCAAGTACTGCAGAAACAAATCATAAGTACAAAGATCTCTATGAATTATGCAAGCGGTTGTGGCAGGGCCGTGTAAATTAAATAAATGCAGATGACGACGGATGAACATTGCCGAAAATATACGATTTGAGCAGATTGTGCTCAATGGCGCCTTGGAACAATGAATCTTCCATGAATCCATTGAATGGGCCGCCCATGTATGGTGAAGATTGCTGATGTACCGGTGGTAGTCGGTGGAAAAAGGTTTGCAGCGCGTTGAGACAGGGCATCGAATTGCCGTGGTGGTGGTGGTGGTGGAGTCCGCTGGACATGGTCGAATGACAGCCGTTTTGCAATGCCAACTGTAATGCTAACGGATGCATCGACGGCGGCGGCGGCGGTGGAGGCAGGAGCAATGGCGTGGTCTGCTGCTGAGAGACTAAATGAAGGGAAATAATTCACACGCGATCAGCGAGCAGACAGAAAGCACTACCGATCATTGGCGGCGGTGAGTGCAGACGATGAGTGTCAAAGTCCGTCAGAGATCGCAATTGCTCGTCCTGTTTGCGGACTTGCTCGTCTCCTTCCTTCTGCTTCTTCTGCTGTCTTCGCAGCTTGATCTGCGCGGCCATCAGAGCCTGACGTTCCTTCACCACTTTGCACTGCAACATGAATGAGTTGATCACTGCGCCAAACTATACTTATACCGTATTTATTCTAATATAAGGATACCTCCCTCGCGTGTTCAGCATGATGATTAGGGGTTAATTAACATGATATCCTCCCTGATTTTAGTGGGTGCTTTTATTAAATTATCCTTAAGCAGCATGCTGAACGCTCGGGAGGGGGTGTCCTTAATAAATACGATAATTCTTCGACGGTAATGAGAGTACTGTAGAAAGCACCGTAACCCCATAATTTTAGATGTCCAATAGTGACTAAATGTCGTTGTGGGACGTTTACTAAAAATGGATTTAAATCATACCAAGTAATGACACTGAATTTCAATAAATTCTGGATTTTGATAGCGCGCAACATTCAGTTGAGGGGTGTTGGATCGATTTCTAATTAATCCTTGGAAAAATTGCGACTATATCTCCTTTTAGAGGAACTCACTTTTCCACAAGGACATGTCTTGTACGGACAAGCTCGCTTGTGTCCCTTCAGTCTGTTCTGCTTGTTGTGTTGCGCACAGTGTTGACAGTTTGGAATACGCTCTGCAAAAATAAAAATAGGCCATATAATGATGTGAGCTTGCAATTAAAAACTGCCGACCTTTGGTTTTTGTCTTACTATTCGCCGACCGCATGCTACTCTCCTCTTCCTCTTGAATTTGGTGCATTCGGATATTGAGTTCGCGGCGTTGGTCGACCATAAAGCATTTTTCGCACTGGCAGACCCTGAAGCGACAGTCTTGTTTGTGATTCTTCCGCTTTTCGCGCAGGCCATGGTTCAGACATCGTTGACAGTAATAGATTCGTTTGCCAGTCGTCTGCTGTTCGTCATCATTTGCATCCAAACAGCTGTCTTGTGACGTCGAAGAATCACTCAGCTCAGTCGGAAGCAGCAGACCCATTTTTGCTTTGCCAATGACAGGTCTTGAATTCTTGAATAGATCGGGTAACAACGAGTTGATATCCATTCTTAGTCGCCTGCTGCAAACAGACCGATGTAATCATTTATCTGGCATTGCACATAGCTGCGCTAAATTGGTACAGATAATGATCCGAGACAACAGCCGCGCTTCAACTGTCGGAGTTTCCCCATATAACGTGAGATGAGCACGAAATTATGAATTCGACTCGGCAAAAACATCTGACAGTGCCGCTGAGATAAGATACAATGAAATGCAATGAAAGCGCGCATGATCGACTCTTTGAACACGACGGTGTTATGACACAGCAATGGGCAAGGGAAAACACCTAACAAACACGAGGAACAGTGAAGACGTCTGCAATCGACAATTCTGTCCGAGCCAGTCTAGTGGTTGAGCGAGAAAAAAGCGGAGAGACAAGAAAAAGGAAGACGCGAATGAAGAGAGAAGACGAGAGACGCTCGGATGAACGATGTTGCAAGAAACACAGCGAGACCGGACGGACGCGTCCGACCAGGCCGATCAACGCGTGCGGGCGACCGAGAAAAAACCAGCCCAGACCACACACGTCGATGTTGCAAGGCCGTCGGCCGGCCGGAGCAGCTGTTTATTGATGGCCGCTCTCGGGTGGCGGAGTCGTTTTTCCCTGTCGCCGCGATTTACTACGTGCCTGCCGCCGCCGCCATCGCCGCCGCCATCGCCGCCGGTGCCAAAACGATTCCGATTCCGTGGGGCGCATTGGGCCAGCCCACCGCTACCGCCACTCGGTCTCTCTCTCTTTGCCGCCGCCGCGCGATCAGCGATCGCATTGCAGCGCGTCCGGGAGCAGACGCCGACCTGGCAACAAGTGCTCACCACCGCTGCTTCTCCATGGCGCATTCGCAAACACCTGCGACAATGCGTCCCTGCCATACCTGAGCAAGGTTGGATCCCCATAATGTATCCTGTGTAGACTTTTATAGCCTTACCGTACTCTAATATGCAAATTTAGGACGCAAAATTCAAAATCTGTGTAGATTTTTGTAGCCTTACCGTACTCTAATATGCAAATTTAGGGCGCAAAATTCAAAATTTTTTGCGGGAACATTCAAATTTTATATTGTAGTTTGAATTCCCGCTCAAAAAAGCTCGCGATGTATGACAGATTCTGATCAATTTTTCAGCCCATGACGTATGTGATATACGTTTTGGCGGATCTTGCTCACACCTATGGTCCCTGCGCACACGAAAATCTGATTCCGGATAAAACTAGGCGCCGTTAGCAGTCGTCAGTGGACCGTTCGCATAAAGGTGTCAAACGAAACACCCTTGACGACAACGACCTTGGAACGGAGTTCTTTTGACGCGCTCGCTCAAGTGCCGCGTCCTTCCTCACCGATACGAACGCGCCCCACCTCTACACTGACACGTCACCATACAATTGATAGTCCTGACCGCAAACGCCATTAAGAAAACAGACATGCAAACTGAATTAAACCATGAAATCTAGAATATTCTCATCGTCTCTTAATGGAACGCAGTGATTCAACAACGGAACATGAATCTAGAATTATCTGTCATCACGCGATCTTGACATGGAAAATTGGTGCAACAACCGTCGCAAATTAAGCGATTTCTAGAATTGTCTGCGGATTGATTGCCGTCGAGACATGAAACTACGATTAACTATTCTCAACACAAAGTGGTGCAAATAACGTCGCAGCTAAGGACAAACTAAGCAGCAAATCACCACTCAAAAGTGGGTTACGATATGACAAGAAGCAATCCCCTTTTTGATTGACGCAGACTGTACTGAGCTCATGTAGACATTGACGTATGCATTTTACCTTTTCACTGCAACAAAAACAGGAGCACCAGCACATAGCTGTGAATAATTGAACGAAAAGCCTCCCATCAATTTCGCTCGTTGTCAAGCAGGGTTGCGTTAGCAGATGAAAAGGTTTTTAACGAAGTGATTTGCCATGATAACAAAAAAACACAATTGATTTTGCTCGCAATATATGCATTTGGCAATGCTGCAAACGTAATCGAACGACTTATTTGCAAATTACTTCGAAAGGTTAAATAGGTCTGACATTTGATTAATACAGAGATGAACAGACGCAGAGCGATCAATAAGTTCTAACGTCCATTTTCCATAACGATGGAAAGAGATGCACCATATAAAAACGGTATGATTGGCTAACCTTGAACGCGCAAGATCACCGAGTGGTCCCGACAAGAGCTGAGTGGTGGCGTATGGATAATGCCTACAGTAGCGTGAGAGAGGAGGAAAGGCCCGACTGCCAAAGTGGGTAAATGTTGCTGACGAATGAGAGCAGACGGCGCGGAGATTGCGTGTGAACGCGCGAGGGGACGGAGATGGGAGCGAGCAGAAATATTGAAACTAGACGATGCGGCGGTCAAAAACGGCGGCCTCAGTGGCGCTCGAACGGGCAATCTGGCCACGGGCCGAGACGTTTGGTTGCCGCCGGTTCGATCCGAGTGCCGCCGGCCTTGGAACAGTCCATACGGTAACGATCGTTTTTGTCGACGCAGTGCGTCGTTCCCATCGGTCATCTTCAGCGAGCGTCGGCGCCCGGTGATTGGCCGAATCGGTCACGTGCGTCGACGCACCGGTCGTAAAACGCTGCACGAAAAACGCGTTTCGGCGTTTTTTCCCTGGCATGCAACGCCGCCCCGATAACAATTATATGAGCGAGAGCTGGGCGCAAAATGAAATACGCTCTTCACCGATCAGAGAAGACGTTCGCCCGGTACCGTCGCCGACCGACACACGGCGACTGTTCGGACTGTTGCGCCCGGCGCCCAAGGGGTCCGGCTCACTCTTGTCTACTCGCGTCTATCGCGCATCCAGATCGCTAACAACAGCGCCAAGCAGCGACCAGGGACCGACTCACGGCGATTCGACGAAATCTGCGCCGTAAATAGTGTCGGCGGACGTAGTTGGGCCGTCGGACAGCGATCGGCGGGGGTCTCCGAGCTTCCATTTGACGACTGGTGGACGCGGCGAGACGAACGCAGTGCGAGCTCAAGCGGCTCTGGGGAGCGACGCCCAACACCGGCGAAAAAGCGCGACGCGACCGACTCAGTGACGGCAATAAATAAAACGACCGCCCGACGGACCACACGCAGTGGGCCTTTTTTACGCACCGCGGGCGGACCTGGCTCCAACCAACGGCCGACGAAATGTGAAACGCTCGCAGATAGCGCCCCGCAGAGTCGTTCACTCTTCTGCCGTCACACCGCTGCTCCCACGCTCCACGATGCAGCGATCCACCTGCACACCTTGCACATTGCTTCCGCCTCTTTCATCACAGAATGCAGTGCGCGTGTTCGCATTGTACAAATTTGTTTGTGGGCGCACATTTGTTTAATAAGTCGACGGCCGAAGGCGACTTCCACGTCGACATCCATCATACATAGGGAGGGACATTCACCCACTTTTCTCACGAACGAATATGATTTTTCATGCCAACGCACAATTCTCCAGGATCATCGACGATGCGTTGAAGCGTGTTGAGTGTTAATCAAATTTTTAAACGTTAATCGTTGTTTTGTCGGCCCGATTCTTTTTTTCGATGATCAGGTTCAAACCTTTTGTAATAGTAAAGGCATTTGAGGTGCAGCTGAACGCAAGATAAATGTGTGTGATAAGGCAAAGTGCATCGTAATTTGATCGAGCAAGAGTGTTATTTTCTGACTGTATTTGTGAACTGCACATTTCCCACGACGTTTAGAATGAATCAGTCAAAGGTCTGATCAGCCTTTCGGGTGGTAATTGTTCCGCATGCTGGTCATACCGTTACTTAATAGTTGTTTGTGGCAGCGCAGAGTTGCCATTTGGACGAACGGCGTGAGAGCGTTGGCCGACGCGAAAGCGAACGATCGGCGACGAAGATGTCTTTGCATCAACCGCAATCAATCACATGCTCAATTCACCCATATTTCGCAAAGTGGTCGACATTGTGTCGGAGTAGTCAATCATAACTCGCTCGGCCGTACTCGACGAATGATAGGTTCCAGAATCAAACGCTTCCGAAGTAAAACGTCGACAGTTCGACCGTGTGAACTATGGCTGATTCGATCGCAAAGACATTCCCGAATCATCACATTTTTGATTCATCAGGTTGGGCCTAAGTTTTGGGCAGTTGAATTTGATCGCGACTTAGTTTTGTTTTGCGTAACGCTACACGTAACGGAAGACGGACATGATAATGGATACGACAGATCATTGAAGAAAAATGGGCCATATTCACTCAAACCCGAGGCAACTTGCTTCATATATGGCCCCTGTGGTTTTCACAAGCCTGCGACTGCTTTTATTTGTATTCGGCAACGCCTGAACTTTTTTCATCGCATCAAAGACTTGTCGATTGTAAATGCGACAGGTTGGCACCTTGGCCGAGCCGTTAAGTCAAAACGACTGGAAGTGGAATGCACCAATTTCCCGCTTTGCTGCCACACCGGTCGGTTTTCGCCTTTCAACCAGTTGCCCCAGAAAGTCTCGATTCACTCCAATGATAATTGACAAGTGTTTTGGTGGATTTTCCAGGGTTGCCTGAAGGAAAATCAACTGGTTCGTTCACTTCTGAACCATATAGACGCAATAAATTGTCGTAAGATAACCAACAGACGGTTGTACTGCAACGTTGCTGTCATTGTCGGAAAAGGCAAGTGTCTACGCCAAAATTTGAGATTTACGTCAGTGGGCATGCTGAAATCGATGAGAAAATCGCATGGATACCATTCGACTGCTGTTGTTTGAACTTGTAACGAGGTTTTTTTTCCACTCTGCTAAATTGGAACTTGGAAACAGATTTTAACGAGACACAACTACTATCCGCGGCTCCATCGGCGGACCTAGTCGAAAGCATACTGTATCAAACAGGATTCAGTGGGTCTTAACGTCGATCAGGGCGGAAGTACGGTAGTTGGTGGGAACACGATAAATTGTGCTCTTCGACG
>JAQGCX010000731.1:0-14355 GCA_034700205.1 Plectus parietinus | reverse complement strand
ATCCTGCAGCAGTATCACTTTTACGACATGCAATTCTTCTCTTTGTTGATGCTTCGTGATTGTTGTCCTTGAAAGTAAAAGAAATAAACAAACAATTGTTGTTCGTGTAACAGCGAACTCAAATAAGAAGCTTGTAGTCATTAGCTTTTTTTAACTTAACTGATAAAATAACGAATGTGCAGAGGATCATCCTGCAGACGTGCGTCAACCCCTAAAAGCTTATCATCGTCGATAAAGACAAGACGTCCCATGGTCACGGCGCCTAGTGCATCGTTCCCTCTGATGAGTATTGCTGCATTCTTTGCCATCAAAAAGGTGCCACTTGATTAGATAATTACACTGAAGTACGCACTTTTACTTTCAAGCACAACAATCACGAAGCATCAACAAAGAAATAATTGCATGTCGTAAAAGTGATACTGCTGCAGGATATACACTGATACAGCAGATTTAGTCGAGGAGGGAGTAAACAAAGAAGAACGTGAAATGAAAAATCATTGAATAAAAACAACAGAATTGCCCATGATTCACAGTAATCGGTATCAGTTGCGTACAGGTTTAGGATGTAACTCAAAATACCGGTCAACTGCGTGACGAAACTGGGACACAGAACCAGATTAAGCGACCGTGGCGGGCAGGGAATTCCAGACAAGACTAACCAGGAATGGAAAAGAGTGTTTGAAAGCCTGGATCTTCGCCGAAAAATTGAAAATTATGTTTGACTATTAGTTTGGGACGGGTATTAAATAGTGCATAAGCGTTGCTGAAAAGTCTATAATGATTGACAGAACATCTAACAGCAGCTAATTAGCTATGGCGACCTGAGTCTGCTTTTGTAGTCCATTTCCATCTTGATGACAGGTCGGTCGGTACCTCTTTGTTCTCTTTAAAGGGTCGTCATTCAATCAAACTAGAAATAAGGACATTATGACGTATCACGGAAAGGGAAGTTAACCAAAATTGGATCAGTGCAAAACAATAAACCTCGCTTGGGCGCCAAGTAAAGTATAGTCTGTGGCGTATCGCACAGAAAAAGTCTCAGTCCGAATCTAGGGAATTGTTTGATCATTTTTCTAAATATGTAATTGACCTAATAACATGATCGAGAATGATGGCTGACGATGAGAACAATCGGGTATCGCATCGTCGTCTGCAAATTCTTTTATTCCAATACAGTACATTGTTTTTGTATCCCGTCGAAACTTGCCGTACTTGGCAGTGGCACTCATCTTGATCGCAGCCAGATCAGCGCACGTCTTTCTTTAGATGGGGTTGTATCGGTATCAGTGTACTAAATACCGATCGGTATCGGTATCGGTATCAGTATAAAAAATACCGATCGGTATCAGTATCGGTATTTTCAACTCGGTATCGGTATCGTTCGAAGTAATCGAACATTGGGGGAACGAAAAAATAACTCTCCTTGTAGTCACCTATAACTAGGGATCACCCTGAAATAATATCAGTACTGATATATTCTTGATGAAAATCGATATCACATGCATTAACCAAGAAATCATGCAATCGGCATAGGAATTTATCCATAAGATGACAACAATAATGCGTAATTCATTCTAGGTAATTGCGTGCAACCAAGAATATATCAATACTGATATTATTTCAGGGTGAACGCGGCACTGCCTACCACAATGACACAATACTGGCGAATGGGTGCGCAATCGATGGCATACAAAGAACTAAACAACACCAACGTAATGAATTTCCGTATGTTTATCTTGTTCTGCTTTAAATTACGGATCATTTGTTTGCAGCTTTCACTGGATTCAGTGCCAAACCAGCTAAAATACGGTTTTCTATATTTGATCCCTCCAAATATTAGTGACAGATAAATGAATACATATAAATGGCGAAAAAATAAGTGCTTACTTATTTTGTATTACATTGTGCAGCAACGTTTTTTGGCGGTACACTTATCCAAATTTATTTCGTTATTGGGACCAAATGTTTATGAGCAGTGGCGGATTCAAACATAGGCAGAAGCGGTTGCCCCCCAAGAGGTTTGAAATTTTCGAAAACGTTTTCGCCATTAGTGGCGAAAAAAATTGATAAAGCCCTGCATAAAATGACTTTTTTGGAAAATTACACACCCCAGACAAAAAGTCGTTGTCCCATTTCTAGTCGGACCGTCGGATCATTTTAACAGCCTCCAGCCCCCACGTGTTCCATGAAATAGGCTCCCGAATTTTGCTTCTATTTATTTACTTAACGCCCTCAGCTCAGCACAGCCTCCATTGAACCATATCAAGAAAGTTGAATTTTTCAGATAGTTCAAAACTTTCCAACAATCGGTTTGAAAAAATACAAAAAATAAAAGACGACATACAAAAGTCATTGCAAGAGTACTTTGGCCATACGAATTATACACTGGAGATTTTCGGATCTGTCATGAACGGATTTGGCTCGGAGCAGTGCGATCTAGATCTCAGTCTTCTTCACGATCCCGAAATGCAGAACACGGTACTGAAATTCTTCTAGCCAGGACTGGATTATGAGTCAGGTGGGCCCAAATACAAAACTGAAGAGGGGCCCGAGCCTTTTTGGCTGGGGGTTCAGGGGCGAAAAATTAATATATTAGAAGCTCGTATGGCTAAAAATAGTGTAAAATTTAACTCACAAGTCCGTGGGGCGGGCCCCAGCGGCGGTGGGCCCGAATAAATATTTTCGTTGTATTTCATTATAATCTGGCACTGCTTCTAGCTACTTCGAATTAATAACTGCCCTTATGTGACGTCAGACAATGACATAGGGATATTGACTCTTAAGCACTTGAATAGCTCGGGTCAAAATCGGTTGGAGTTTTTTTGCTAATGAGGAGGGGCCTTGACCAATTTCGGGGTATTATTTACCCCCATGACAGGTGTTGGTGTTCAAGTCTGCCTTACCTAAATATTTAGAAAATCGAGTTGAAAGAGATTATCACACACATTGCAAATGCGCTGCTAAACAACAGACGACTCTATAACATTTGGACTGTGAAATGGACCCGCATTCCAATTGTGAAAGCCATGCATGGTTACATTCCAGTCGAGTAAGTTTATCTGAGTAAGTAAATCTAATGTTAGTAAAATATATCCATTAAAAGTGCTGGCTACACTACACAAACAGGACAAGGGACTAGCTAACTAAAACATTATCCTAAGTGTTAGCCATGTACAAATGTTAGTACAATCGGTGAGACCGGCGAAAATGTTACCCTATAAGAAGTGTTATCCTATAAGAGGTATCACTGTAAAAGGAGTTAACGGTATTTTCACTGTTCAGCAGAATCCGAAGCAATCATGAGTGCTCCAGCTTCATAGTTTATTTTTCAGCATCAGTGTTAATAATCTTCACGCACTGGAAAACACGAAAATGCTAAGTGCATTCGCCTTAATTGACGAACGCGTTAAACAACTTGGTTTGTGGGTCAAAAAGTTTTGCAAAGACTGGCACATCATTCCACAATACGGTCTTTCTTCTTACGCAGTCATTCTGATGATGATTCATTACCTGCAGCAATGCCGTCCCCCTGTTCTGCCGGTTCTTTCAGAGGTAATGAATATATTGTGGATTCCATTATATTTTTTAAACTGAGATACAGTAACTATCGGTTAAATAGGAATCGTGGAAACCGCGAAAATGTTCCTATTTAAGCGATTTTCTGTTTTTCATGCATTTTGTAGTGCAAATATATATCAATAGACTGTATCGTACAAATCATACTGTTTGCATTAATTGGCTACGTATTGTTATCTACAATTGATACTGTTGCTAGTGAGGTGACAGCTATCAGTGTTGGCATTAACTGGCTACAATATATAATTGACTGCAATGCATTCTGTTGTAGTGACATGACAAGCTATCAGTTTAGACAACACAACCGAATTGGCAGCGATAATTTTCGATTCCCCTTTAACCGATTGAAAATCTATGGTAAACTTGTTGAAGCGTCATGAAAACCGATTTTTCCCTGTACAAAACGTAGTACAGTTTTCAAGGTGGTACAGTTCACCAAAATCGTTCCCATTTAAGCGATTCCCATTTAACTGTTAGTTACTGTATATTTTTGTATTTACAATTCAGTATTATGGGATAAGAAGCCACTTTTTCTGGAGCACCGTAGAGTTTTCTATATTCGATTTTTATCAAGTACTGCTGTCTGAATCAGAAAAATTACCAAAGTATGAAGGCTGTATCATTGAAGAACTAGAATACAATGTTTTAAAGACAGTGAACCAATAGTTCAAATCAGGAATTCTCATTTGATATATCTCAAGCATTTCGGCAAGCAAAAGTAAAGCAAATGTTTACAAAGTCATATTGTTTCCTGATAGGAGACCACCATTGTACAGTCGAAACCGGATAAGAGCATAAAATGCGTATCAATTGTTTTAGCACACACCAACATGAAAAGTCACTTTGCAAAACTGCATCGCTTCTTTGCATGGTGGCGTGTGCTCAAACAATTGATATGCATTTTATGCTCTTATCCGGTTTCGACTGTACGTACAGCTAAAGGCAATTTTTCAGATGAACTCCCCGCTTTTTCTCGATTCGCCAGCACTACTTTCGCATTATCAGCAGGTTACTGTATCATATTCTAATGCAGCAAATTAAAGGGAAAAACGAGAAATTTCAGTAATTGCTCGCCATGTTACTCCGCCCTGTCGATCAAGGGATTTGCGCTGAATCAAATAGTTTTCGAGTATTGATATTGGGATAATTTGCAAATTTTTTAAAGCATTTCCTTAATATGATCGGATGCCTTCTTGTGCTGCGAGAAGAAATTTCGTGAACCCATATAAAATCTTTCAAAAACATCAACAAATCACATAAATAGCTTTATACAAGCTTGCAAGGTAATAATTTGGCAGCAGTCAACTTTAATTATCCATTGCAGAAAGCGCGGACAAAAAATGAAATGTCGGTTGGCCAGTTGTGGATCGACTTCTTGCACTATTACATAGGATTTGACTACGAAAAAATCGTCGTTCAAATCCGACAGAGTGATTCGATGCATAAAGCGCAGAAGAATCTACAGAATCATGTTTTGGCAATTGAAGACCCGTACGACCTCTACAACAATCTCGGGCGACGCGTCACCTATGACAGTAAGTTGTTCTTTTGGCAGGGAGCAAAATGAAAATATTAAGACTCGCTTTTTCTTGCAGTCAGATTAGTGCCTAATTACTGTGGCACTTCGCCCAAAGCGTCTCAGGTTTTCTCGAAACTGACTTATCTAGTGTAGCTTGTGACGCTGATCACGAATCTATTATCAGGTTTTCAAAATTTGGTTTTTTTAAAAGAAGTTTTGGCGAATTAAATTTTCGTGAATCCTTCAAAGGTCGAAAATATTCCTCTTCTTTAAATTGCGCTAATTCTTAGTCTCATGAAAAACAGTTGCTCCTATGCTGAGATGTTGTTTGATTCAAGACTTTCTAAACTTGGTAATAAAAGATCACATAAATCCGGCATATCTCATCACAAGAACACTGATTTTTCATGAGACTTGCACCAATATTTTTCTCTCATTCTGACGATCGGTATCGACATACCGATACCAATACCGAGTTGAAAATACCGGTACCACCCCATCTGTAATTGTTCAGTGAAGACTATGATATCATTAATTAGTTAATTAATGATAATCGATTATCATTACTTAATTACACTTATTAATGATATCATAATCTTCACTGGTAGTGTGCCCAGGGCCGTGTTATAGTGGAGACTCAGGAGGCCTGGGCCTCTCGGTCCACGGCCGATGAGCGGCCCAGAGCGACCCACCAGCTGTCGGACCTTACCATTTTGATTTTTTAATTTTTTAATTTTTTAGACTCAGTTGACTTCTTGTGGGCTGAAATTGTCACATAGTCTATTGTTTACTATAGCTAATCATCCAGTATTGTTCTGAACACATTCCTATTGCATTCATCGAGTCATAAATCCTTCACATATGGGCCGCGTCCTAATAATGTGCACCTTTATCTACATCGCTTGGTGGGTTGTGATTGTATAAATACCTTAGGCGCCCGTCAGCTTAGCCGGCGCATTATAAAACGACACGGATGGTATTCTCACCTATGTTATGCGAAAAACAAAATCACCCGTTACTTATCAAACACCCTGTACTTCCCCAGACGGATGATTCTAACCAGTCTGTACCCCTTTGTACCCCCAGACGCCAATACGTGCCCACCTCTGGTTCGGCCCACTTTCGTTTTGGGCCTCCCAAAATTTCTTAATCCGGGCTTGAGTGTACCCAACGCAAATCAGGTCAGGTGTGAGCATCCAAGAAAAATCGAATTAACGGTATGATTCGCTGAATGTAATGAACAGACTTTATTGTCTCATTTTCTTTGAATCCAAGTTTCGGTAAATCAATCATTTTCAGTGTGGAAACATATCGTTTATTATTTCGCACTCGAGGGTCGCACTCAGTTCAGCTGTGAGGTCACATCCATTATAAAAAACAAGAATGTCTCAAAAAACAAGTAATTGAAGCAGCTTCCTTCTTCAGCGCCGATTAAATTCACAATCATTTGCAAACACGAACAGAATTTTCCACCGCTTCCTATTGGACAAATACATTCCGACCAAAAATAATCACAAATAGATTATCGATACGTTTTGTTCATATTCGTACTTTTCTATTTTGTGTTGTTGCCTTGCTTTGTCGTACAAATCAACATCAGTTGCACCATGTGATTATGACAATGTTCGACAATCAATAAATCACTTTAAAAAAGCATTTATCGGTCAAACAGTACAGCTGCATCGAGTATTAGTACTTAAGAGCTCGGGGCCAAGACCAATCGGCCTAGTTTTATGCAACCGTGTCCTCAGGGGGCGTATTCAATAAACTTGCAGTTTGGCGCGCGCACCAAAGAACAAATTTATTGAATACGGCTCCAGGAGTACGATTTCAAGGAGTACAAGTTCGTTCTGCAGACACGCGTCAACCCCGACAAACTAATCATCGACGAGTCCAAAACGCCTCGGGGTCACGGCGCCTTATAGATCGTTCCTTCCGACGAGCACATTCGCGCCTATAGCATCTGCATCAACTACGTCTATAAAATAAACCGTAGTTCGCTTCTAAATTTAAATAAATCGACTGATTTGCGTTCCCTTGAGTATGCTAGGTCGAGATTGAAAACCGTTACTGAACCAGGAATCTATGACATTGATTTCAGTTGTTCTTTTCGTTTTTCAACATCATCTGCTTCTGATTCTACTTGTAATTGTGCTGCATTTACAAGATATTTGTCAATTCGTTCTTACGGCACATACGAAATATTACAATCACAATCGGGCTGCAAAGCAGCACAAAAAACGGACGAAAATGATTAGTCGATTACAGTACTTGGTTTTATTTGTTCAGCGAATTTTGTTCAGTGAATGTAAAACTTTAATGTGATTCGCAAATATTTTGTTCGAAAGACAGTGTCATCGTCAGATATGCGATGAATAGTCACTTCATCTTTTGATGACATAAATGCAATAGATTTCTCCGTAACTTCACTGCGGTAGGAAAAGCGTTCGATATCTATTGCAAATCTAATTGATTTTCCAGTATATTCAGATATGTCAAAAAGATGATTTATCACTTCTATCAAACGTTCCCCATTAATAGCATAAAAAATCGAAGCAGGGATGGTAATGAAACCACCAGGACGCAATGATTGCAAGATTCGAACCAAATTCTACCTCGTTGCAACTTCCCTGAGATTCAAGACAGGATTCTTCAATGAAATGCTAACGCATCGCAGACGTGACAGTAGCGGAGAAAGTGAAGGCGCGCAATAAAATTGGGGAGTTTCTTTGATAAGCAAAGAACGCAAATTAGTATTCCCTTCAAATGTATCGAAAATCCACTGATGTTTGAGTGATCGTTCCGGGTCTTCAAAGACCTGGATTTTGAGCAATTTCAGCTCATCTTGCAAAACAGCCATGAAAGAAGTTGAGTAATAATGCATAAAAGAGAAATCAGTTTTTATCTGTCGCAATTTTTTGCAGAGCGATAACGCACCAAAGAACTTCCTCAACGAATCAATACCACTGGTATCGATAGACTGCTGACTGTGACTACAAAATTGCTCATCAATATGAACGTTCTTCATAAGTGACGCAAATGTCTCGATTAGATAAACTGGTGCAGAGCACATATCTATTCTAACTGTATCTAGTTTAATCAAATTGGCAGCTTTTGCCACTTCAACAAATAATTGCTGGTATGAGTCGGTAAAATTCCACAATGAGAGCACGTCGATTTGTTTAAAGCTGGCGAGTATTTTCGTCAGGACATTTTTCAATATGATTTTGTTCGAGAAGGAAAGAGCTACGGAAGGGGCATTTTTGGTCCAGCGATATGTCTTTTTTGCTGACGACCAGATATACAAGCATTTCTCTATCGAAATCGATATCGACATTTTGCTGTGGATATATTGGATAGTGTCGTAAAATTCACGACTAACCTGCTTCTGATAAAAATCGTAGGAAAATCTTTGTTTCATGAGTGAAACGGAGTTTTGAAGAACAAGGTGATCTAATGGTTTCGGTTTCTGTTCATTGATGCAAATTGTATCCTTTATTTTATCTCTGACATGTCTTCCTGACGCATGCGAGTGTTTGAATGTTGATTGCATTTCGGTTCCTGAAAGAGAAATGAACCACACCACAAATTGATAATAACAGTAATCATGACAACATGAGAGCCTATGTACAGCTCGTTTTCTTGGCCGCTAGAAGCGCTAACTTTAAACCAACATACAATGAAGACTTCCCAATTCAGGCATCGCGGAACCGTCACAAAGTGTCCGTATTACGAATTTTCCCGCCCGTAACATGCACCTTGTGTCCGCATTAAGCGTGTCCGTATTAGAAAGTGTTCCCTGTACAACAATGATATCGTGGCACTCAACGTTGCAGAACCAAACACAGTATGATCAGTCACTAACAATGCCACCTCGCGCTCGTTCAGCTGGCACCTCTCTGTATGCAGTACTAGTGCTTTGTATTCTTTCGCCCTAATTGAGAGTAATTTACGATTCAAATAATGGTTGTTTTTTGCCGATAATTCTCCGAGCGAGCCGCTTTTCGCAATGCTGAGGCAGACATGGGCGCGGAAGGGGGAGGCGGGGGCAGACATGGGCGTGGGGGAGGTATGGGGGGTATATAGGGAGGTACGGGGAGGGAGAGGTTTTCCCAAACGTTTTTCTCAGGAACAAATTTTTTTTTGGGAATTTGCGGGAGGGGTATATGCCCCCAGCCGGGGGTCGCTACCCCCTAACAGAAAAAACGTGCCCATGTCTGGGAGGGGGGTAGGATTGCCAGATGTCAGAACTGCCAAAGCAATAGATTTTATAGAAAAATCCATTAATGGGGGACGAGAGCTTACTCCCTCCTTTGAATTAATTTGCTTTGGCTCAAGATAGATCCATTCTATCCTAGTTCGATTTAAATTTAAATAGGTCAACCGATTAGCGTTCCTTTGAATGTACTTTAGTTCGAGATTGAAAACAAACCTTCACTGTACCATGCATTTATCGAAAGTTAAATGTAAGCTACGACGAGAATGATTTCATTCAATTAGTCTTCCTTATTTGCAAATTGTCCGATATATCTATTACGAAATAATGTCAGTCAGACATCAAAGCAGCACAAAAAACGAACGAAAATGATTTGTCGATTACGGTACTCGGTTGTATTGGTTCAGCGAATTTTGTTCAGTGTATGTAAAACTTTAATATGATTCGCAACTATTTTGTTCGAATGACAGTGTAATCGTCAGATATGCGATTGATAGTCACTTCATCTTTCGTTGATATACAGTGGCGAGCAAAAGTTTAAGACCGCCCCTCGCATTTTTAATTTTTAATTTCGAACTGAAAGCAGAAGCGATTTCCGAAGAAATGTGGTATGTCACATCGAAGTACTTAAGTGTCGGGTCAGATTGAGCCATAAACCGTCATGAGGTAATCCGCTACCGTAATCTTACACCCCATTATGTGCGCTGCACACTGAAATGGCGCGGGCATAAGTTTAAGATCATTTCGGTTTTTGCCAAAACTCAAGAATTAGTTCACGAAATGTACTCAAATTGAACAAACTACATTGAAATAACGTATAAATGTATGATAACCACAAATTTCAGATTACAGCTGTGCATTGACATGGTGTTGAATCAGCCATTTTGGTACTAAAGCAAGATGAAACTTGTATTTCAGGTGATTTCTTGCAGGAAAACGTGGCGCAGAAAACGTTCTTGAAATGTTACCCAGGTCTTGGCCACCCTCCCGCCGTTTGCCTTGCACAAGGCTGTCATCGATAAGGTTAATGAGCCGCTTAGGGAGAAGGTTAAGATGCTGTCCAACGTTCAGTTGCTGGACTGGGCGGCGCTCTTGACTGGACACCCTAAGCCTGAGACCTGTTTCGAAAGAGATGGTGTGCACGTGTCGTTCGCGGGAGCGCGACTGCTTGTCCATTCTCTCATAGGGTACGGACTTGCCAAATCTGGCAAAAAGTCCGCCCAGGGCCCGAAGACGAACACGGTCCTTGATAACGGCTTGTCTGCGCGCATCAACGAGGACAACGGAGAAGTCTCCATGTGATACAACAAGATCATTCACTATTATGTTGCTCGTTGACTGTGTTGCTCATCTCTTTTTTTTGGTCTGTGATCTCACTTTTTGATCAATTTGTTCGCATTTGTTTTAAACTACTTTCTACTCGCTACCCAAGATCGACACCGGCTTTCGCAACCCAAGATGGGCAAAGGCGGAAAAGGACTCGAATCTGCCGCGCGCCAACACGGAGTCAAGAGGAAACCCACTGATACACCCGAGGAATCGAAGTCGGCCGAAAAGCGTCAGGTTAGAATTTTGACTTTTCACCATATTATAAGCTCTCCATTGTTTAACATTCATTTCGCTCTATATTCTTTGTTCTCGTAAGCACAGGCTTAGGGCAGTTAGGAGGTCTCTGGGTCGTCTACTGACGAGCCCTGCCCAGAGGCTGACAAACTTGTATAGTCGTTCTAAGTTCTAAGGGATTTTTCAAGGCCGAACTTGGATTTTTTGATGTTGTAGTCAGTTTTGCTAATCATATTCGACTTCCTCCAAGGCTTCCGAAATTGTCAGAAAAAAATCTGCCTGTTAGAAAAACCGTGTCTTAAATACGACCGTCGATCTTCGATGGTCTTACCAACACTTGGGATATTTCTGCGGATACGTATAAATGGACCTGACGCAAGTGTTTCGGACCCTCTTCCTTAGAAGATTAAGAAGATTTGCCATCAGAAATAACCGCCGGGATGACATTTCAAGCATTTGAAATGGAAGCGTATTTTCACTACCAGTAATCTATTTTGATAGTTCCATTTCATGCATTTCCCGTCAAATTCTCTACTGTTCTCCATCAATAAATTCAGTTCATGTTCAGTTTTTAAAAAAAGAAGCGCGAAACAAAACAACCGCCGCGGGGCTTCGAAGCCGATTAATTTACAATTGATTAACGTGGAACAACTGCACTACGCGTCCGTTAATACATCACTCATGAAACTCTAAATTGACTCCGCAGCCAATTCGTGCAACATTACATACCGTACGAAAAATTGCAGAATTTTACATCCCACCATACGTGGGCGTGGGGGGTATGGATTGACCTTTTTCTGATGGATAAAATTGCGACGCTGCTGGTAAAACGGCAAACGCACTGGCTGTGACCAACACATATTTGCGACAGGTTAGTGGTTGCTAAGCGACATGCGCACCGCACGTGCGCGCGAAATGCGTTTTGCTTCTGTCGCCAAGCAACCACGCTCAGAAAAAAGTCAATCCATACCCCCATACCCCCTAACCTTTTGGCATGCCGGGGGATCTGGACCCCTGTAGGACATCCCCCATCCGCCCATGTCTGCCTGTTTGTACTAATCGTCAACCATTGCGTTTGTCTATCGCGGTTCGTTCATTCATGACAATAAAGTGTCGCCTGTTTTTATTCTGTTCTGTAAAAAGACATGCAATCAGTTCCGCGCCAGAGCGAGTCGCGAGAATGATCGTCAACGAGTGGAAACCGTATCTCAGGCTTCCACCACACCCACACAAAGCGCACAAGAGCAGCAGTCAAGGGAGCGCCGGTTCGGCAGGGGCAAGCACTCGTAAGTCAGACCCGCAGTGATATGGAAGTCACACCAGTCGCAGTTCTACCCTCACCACATTGCCGACATTATACCGAGACACGCGACACGTGCGCAAGGGGTCTTTCCCGCATTCATAGCCGACACCCTCCCCCTGCCGTCGGCTACCAGAAAAAAGAGAGAAGAGTCCCCCTTGTTTAGTTATCCAGAGAACGCTCGTGATGAGCATTGGGTACGAGACGGCAGATGTGGGTACCCGGAAGGGGTACACCAAGAAGACACTTGACTGGCTGGCTACATTGAAGCACGAATAACAGCCCCAAAATGACTCACGGCTGTGTCTTAAATAGTCTGCGATTCGCTTTCTTGCGCTTGCATTCGATCGTCGCTTTAGCAACGTCCTCGCCGTTTTCCTCATCGTTGACTTAAGTCCTTGCCCTCGTGTTCCAAGGTCGGCGAGGGTCGGCTGCTTTTTCGGCAGTGATCCGTCGGCCCAGGTCCTGAATCCTCACGTAGGCAAGCGACTGTTTCCGTCCGCCGTTTGGCAACTTGCTGGGCTTTTCTGCCGTAGCAAAAAGCTTGATCAATAGCGCTCTGCTCCAATGACGCATGGGCAAGAATTACGGCACATTACGACAAGAATGCATAATACGACTTTACCAACTTTACCGACTTTACTGGTTATTTAATTACTTTACAGACTAAAATTGAAAAAGAAAATGTGTTTACTTTATCAACTTAATTTTTGAAATTTTGTTCAATTAACGTACCTCGGCACTTGCGCTGCTAATTATTATACGTATTGCTGATTTTACTTTCCATTGTGCTGCCAGTATTGAAAACTGAAAATATTCATTATTGAATGCAAATAAAGGTCAGCAACAGAGGTCACTAACATCGCAGCGATGTGAATTTAATGCAGTACAGGTATCTGATATCGTAGGGTAACTATTGCAATCTAACAAACTGTAACATTCTAACATAACAAATCAATCAACATCTACGAAGATTCTCAAAGCATATTTATGGGTACAGGGCAGAGAAATTCGCAGCATAGCTGTGTAGTGGGGAAACTGCATTGCAAGTCGTATCTGCCGCAACCAAGAGTGAGCGTTGTAAGCAAACTGCTTTATCAGAGAAGAGACGTCGACTGACAGGACATGAATGGCACACAGGGGTGGTTCACTTGAGATAATACCCGAATTGCATGGAGGTATTGCGTGTTACTATCACCTGATGAAAATGCGAGCAATGTCATCCCCTTTTCCAAAATACTCCCCCACCTCTAGCCTTTTGTAATTGTTATTGTTGCATGGTATTACGTCAGTAAATCACAACTTTTCACTATTCTGTTTTGATCTGAGCAACAGGTTCGGTTTCTGAGCTGACCTCAACAAAATGCTGAATAAAAATATTTCATCTACATAACGTAAGTTGACTCATTGGGTCCAAATTTGAGGATTGTAATAATTAAATGCCCGAAACCGATGTCCATGTGAAATAATTCTGAAATGAAGGACGTGTCGCGCATATTTATCTGCTATCCACCTTAATAGCCAAATTCATCTCAAGATATTTGAACGCGCTTGCGTCATTTTGTAATAATATTTTGGCTCTAGTATTACTCTGAGGGCGGCGACGATCTTTTGTCTTACAAGAAGTCGCTTGTATAGGGTGGCCAAACGAAAAGGTAGAACGTTTGACCTGCTGCAGATCGAAAAGTTTGTATGGATAAAGCTGAAATTTGGCATACATACGACTCAAAAGTTAACTAAGAAGTATTTAAATTTAATTTTGTTTGGTAGAGATTTTCTGGTTTTATGCAGTGTTCTGTTTGTTACTGTGTTTTTACTCGTTATTTTGAAGAAAATCCGAAAATTGGACTAGAGCTGTGCGTCAAACGTAAAGGAGAACACACGGGGAAGTGAAAATTGTGAATGTTTATTGATTTTGAGTATGGTATCACATGTTATTTGCAAATTGAAATTTCAATTGTTGTGAATCGTTGCCTAAATAACGTTTGAAAATGATGCATCACACAAAATGTTTCATTAAATCAGATTATTACAATCAATCAATTTGAAATTTTAATGGCATTGAAGTCAATGTCTTTAAATTATATAGGAAGAAAATTTCAGCTTAATATAGTTCCAGGAATAGTTGTCACAAAGTTACTAACAATGCCACCATTTTAATAATGCATTTAAATTTAAATG
>JAQGCX010000730.1:0-14361 GCA_034700205.1 Plectus parietinus | reverse complement strand
GAATGACGATTCTGACCATACCAGTAACGCTGGTCCGAGGTCAGCTACACTCGGGGCGACCGGGAGGGGGGGAGATCGGCCGGGGTACGGTACTTCGTGTCGGGATTTTGGCGCAAAATTCAAAAATTCAATTTTTTTGCGGTCTTTGGCCGCAATCACAAGGGGACCCTTACCTTTTTTCGGCCGCCTTCGGCGGTGAGGGGTGGGTGGGTGACATACGGGGTCCGGCCAGGGGGGGCCTGTATGTAGCTAGGTCCCCCCGGTTACAGGTATGATTCTGACATAGCAATAGGTTGATCCAGATTTCCAAAATCGCCGAGGAGTACATCATTTTGAAACACTATGGTCCCCCGTTATGTGGTCAGTTTTTGGCAGGAGTATGTCGAGGAGTACATTTAAAAACACTGTGGTCCCCCCCCCCTTATTTTTTCAGTTTTTTGGAGGAGTACGCCCCCCTTCCGAGGAGTACCTTTTACCTGGGAGGAGCACACCTGGCAACCCTGTCTACTGCAGCATTTTCGTAGAGATTTTTGTTATCGTTTTTCAGGGGGGCGTGCTTTGATACTACGCCAACATAACATGTTACGCGGGTTTTTTAGCTTCAGTTTTCTGCTTAGACTCAGGCTTAGGCTTAGCAGTGTACATGCTAGCCTAAGCCACCTAAGAAGTTTAGGAACCATGCCCCCATAAACATAGTCCGTTGGCGTAAGTGTAAGTGTGATATACCTTTCAGGGCGCGCTACAAGAGCTACTTGACCTATGGAGTACCGTACTTTGGTTCGATGCGCAGTTACACCCACGCCAACTACAACCCGTACTTGAACAACCCCTACCACTCTGTGCTATTGGATGCCCACAACCACAGCGTGGAAAACGGAATTAGCATGTATCGTCGCGGGCTGATCCCTCACTCGACGCTCGATCGCTACTGGTTGACGCCGAACTTTTGGAACCGCCGTTACAAGGACTGGCGCGGTCTCCAAACCTGGGACAAGGACCGCTACGTCACCCCCGCCTACTGGGAACGACGTGCCAGGACCTACTTCACTACCCGGTAGAACGTCGAAGACCTTTGCACTGCCATCTTGGGATATGTCAACCGCTCCGTTGTACTGTAGGCAGCAAACAATTCTAATGTTGATATTGACAGTTAGAAATTGCAGCTAGCAAATGTATTTAACGAACGACTTTATGTACTGTATTCTGCGGACACGTGTATTATTGGAATCTCAATGACAACGCGTGTTTCTTACGATCATGTTCCGAAAGCGGGAACAGTTATGCTTGATGTTGTTTTTGACGAATATGATAAATATGTAGGTGGACACGTGTTCTTGCGGGTCACGCGAGGGTGCGGTGATCCTGCGCCGACGTAACATGTTACGCCGGTTTTTTAGCTTCAGTTTTCTGCTTATGTTCAGGCTTAGGCTTAGGCTTAGTTAGCAGTGTACATGCTAACCTAAGCTACCATCCCCCTCTAAGCCACCTCGACCCTCCGAAGTCACCAACAAGCTTAGGAACCATGCCCCTAAGCCACTAGTGGCGTATCATCACTGTAATCGCGCGAGGGTATTTTAAACTGAACGCACAGCATCGAAACGCTGCGAACTCTCTGCGATTTAACTAAAGCCAGGCAGCGAAGAAGTTAAGCGCGACCCGAGAAGAGAGCACGTGCAGCGGCTCATTGTTTCGTTCCTGTTGTCGGCAAGAGCAAGTTGATCGAAATCTGAGTGCGTCATGGTGGAATTCCGCGTGCGTCGCACCCAATCGGTCACTTTTGTGCCACGAGCGGTCATGGCCGATCCTTCACCCCATTATCTGACACGCGTCCATTCCGACGTCGACTTGTCGATGAAGAGCAAGTTGGAGAAACATGAAAAGTATTTGCCACAGTGGTCATTCCCCACTTACCGCTACAGACCGAACTGGGATTTGTACGACACGAACTACCGGGACCGTTATCATTACTCCAGTCCGCTGTGCACTCCATCGAGCGTCAGCACGCGCACTTACTACAATCCACATGCTGCGCCGAATCCCTACTGCTGGCTCCGTGGACCGTACAAGGGTCTCTCCTACGCTTACGACTATCCCGGCTTCAGTCGCAAATATAGAGACCCCTTCTACAATAGCTATTACTCCAATCCGTACCGTTCGCACTTGATCGACAGCATGAGCGACAGTCTTGAGCGCGGCTTTCGTCATTTTCGCGATGGAACAATTTCCTTTGCTTCGCTCAACAACAATTATATCAACAGGCGCTTTTGGGACGGACGCTTCAAGAACAACGACAATCTCTACACGGCGGAAAGGAACCATTTATTGTTGCGTCACCACAAGAAGGATTAGCCTTTTGAAGAAGATCAGTTAATGAAAAATGTAAGGTTATGAATGCTGCTGTCTCGATGATTTGTATGAAACAAATTTTGTGAACAACTGTACAAGTAAAGACTACCGTACTGTGTTTTGCATTGTTGATACCCTAGTGGTGATTTTGCTACAGTGCTCATCTTATTCGTATGATGCTCAGCGATGACGCGCTGGCTGCCACCAGGAGAGAGTGAGGGCGAAGAGGCCATAGTTCCCCAGCGACGACCGGCGCATCGTGCATTTTTGTTTTCGGTGTGCCGCCAGTTGCTGCTGCTTCATCGCGCGTATTCTCTACGACAGGAGAACAAGAAGATGGCCGACCTGCACCGACTACGTCGTTCGCAATCGATGACTATTGTGCCCCGTTCGCGCACGTTCGAATCGCCAGTCAATTCGAACTTGACACAAGATCGTTATAAGCCACACTGGCAACCATCCACCTACTACCGGTACATTCGTGGCCAGAGCTTATACGACGACGCGCCTCGCGACCATTCCCGCGTCTCTAGTGCTTTGTGCTCGCCCGAACATTTTACTGTACATCGCTTCAATTCTGACGGCGATCCGAAACCGATTCATTTTCCGAGCTACTGGCCAGGCTACAAAGGCTACTGCTTGGCCGAATATCCGGGATACGCCAGGAATTATCAAGATAGCTTCTCAGAGTGGGACTATTCGACTCCTTATCATTCGCGAGCCTTCGATAGCATCAGCAACAGCTCGCGCCGCGGTCTTACGTTGTACCGGAAAGGGATCTTACCGTACTCTTCGGTGCTCGAAAGTGAATCGCTCAAAAGTCGCTACTACGAGCGGAGATTCAGAAACAGCAACAGTGTCTACACTTGGGATCGAAATCGCTACATGATGCCGTCCTGGTTTGACTATCGCACACGCCGTTATTTCACCACCTGGTAATAGACTGCTTCAACTGTGATGGGGAAATTTAGTACGCAAATTCCTGAATTCATTTCAAGAAGTTGGCGCTCATCAGGCAGATACTCAGTGGCGCACGTGTTGAACACAAATTATTTGAAATGGACTTAAGAATCTATGTACTAAATTTTCTTAATAGTTCTTATTTTGCATTCGCTTTCAATATTTCTGTGGGATAGTTTGGCTCTCATTCAGCTGCTTTACAAAGTCGAATAAAATGAGAGTACTGTCGGAAACTCGGCGACCAGTCCTTTGCTTCAGCATTGCAGCATATAAATCGATAGTACTATGTTTTGTGTTGCCTGATCAGGTTTAAAAAATCAATAAGTATGTTTTGTGTTGTATACCGTAGTTAACTGCCGGGCCTGATGGCCGAGTGAAGTGCACTTGATTGGATTCGTCGTTGTTTCGAATGTGTGCACACAATGCGAATTGGTCTCGAGGACGCATCAATGACGACGGTTCTGGGAGCAGCGCGCGAGGAGGCGTGCTGCGCGCACAATGCACACGGCTCGGGACTGAGAGCGGAAAAACACTCGGCGCAGTGTGCATTTGTTTTCCGTGGAATTGGCGGCGGTCGGTGCTGCTGCTTGGTGGGCTCCGTTCTTCTGCGACAACAGAAGACGCAATGTCGGACTATCGTCTGCGTCGGACGAATTCGTTGACGGTGGTTTCCCGTCGAGAACGTCCCGTTACGTTCATCACTCGCGTCCGTTCGGTCCCCGACCTATCCGTGGAAAGGTACACGCCCACCCGGTCCAGCTATTACCCGTACAGGCACTATCGCGACTACGATCTGGTCGACGACTACTGGTACGACCGCCAATATTTCTACAGTCCCCTCTCGTGGCCCAACGGATTCGCCGGTCGTCGCTACTCCCACACCGATTATGTGAGCAATCCGTACTTGTGGCACTACCCCAGCACCTACTCGTCGTACGCCGGCTCCTGGTACGACTACGGCTACCCCGGCTACTATCGCCGATACGCCGACAATTCCTACGATCGCTACTTGAACAACCCCTATCGCTCCTTCGTTTACGACAGCGATAGTCGCAGTTTCGCTCGTGGTATGAACTTGAGTCGCAGCGGCTCGACCGGATATTCGTCGCCTGACCGGTAAGTTATTACACGAAGCACTATTTCGCCTGTTCAGAATTCAGTAGGTCAAGAATTCTCGTCAGTTAAGTTGCTTTCAAATGTTGACCAACGTTATGGGAAGGGAAATATCACCCGAAGTCTCATAGGGGTAATTTTTGCCTTGAAACCAACCCCCGTAATTCGCAAAAACGCCAGATACTAGGGCACTTACCTCTGATGCACGCATTCAGTACGTACTTTTTTCAGCTATGAAAAATAAGGTGTATTGCAGTTACTCGATAAGTCCCAGCTACTGGGAACGGCGTTTCAAAGATTATCGTGACGCGTATACCTGGGACAGAGAACGCTACATCCCATCGTACTATGCACGTCGTGTTCGACAGTACTATTCTTACTATTAGATGAGCAGGACACGACATCCCAAGCTGCTCACCACTACCAACGAACCCAACGAAATGTTTTCGCTAGTAAAACATGTAGACTGTAATACTTATTATCAAGTCTGGTGCTTGACAGCCCGAAATTGCTAGTCAAGTTCGGAGTGTTTTATGTCAGCTGCTGTGCTTTGCGAAGCGTGCTGCTACGCATTGTCACTTGTAACACTGGTAATCCTACGGTTATTTGCTTCTGCACAGTACCTGCCAGAGTCCTGTATACTGTACTATTGTGATGTAAATTTCTACTGCTTCAGTGAGATATCGACGACGGCGTTGTAGCGATCATGGGCGATGTGTTCGAACAGCCTCAGCCGATACCACAGCGGGCGTTATTTTAAACTTGGTTCAATGGGAGAGGCCAGGTCGCTGAGGCAGCACGCGCCTCTGGGCTAGGCGGCTGACGCCAACGCGCCGCCGTCGTAAGAAACAAAAACGGGCGACGCGTTTGTTTCCGCCGCCGTTGCTTGCCTTCACAGTGAAATCCGCGCGTCGAGGCCACTTCGCGCAGCTGCACCGGCGCGATGTCCGACTTACCCGTGTTCCGTGCTCGATCGGCGGTCACTCTGCCGCGCGCGCGATCGGTCGAGCGTTTCGGCAAGGTCGGCACTCTGAGCCGTGTCAGCTCCGTCCCCAATTTGAACGCCATCCGCGTGGGCGATGACAAGTACCGTCCATCCACGATGTTCCGCTACCGTCGCGACTACGATCTGCTCGACGACCATTTGCACGATCAGACGTACTTCAACACGCCCATCCACTGGTCCACATATCGCTATGCGGCGCGGCGCTACGTGAACACCGACCCGATCCCGAATCCCTGGACCTGGGAGTACGGTCAGTTCGGCTCGCGCTACAAGTGGTACACGGACTGGCTGAATCCGACGTACTGGAGACGTCATCGCGACCCTAACTACGACCGTGCGCTGTGGAATCCGGCGCGTCCGTGGATGTACGACAACATGAATGTCGACAGGGCTGTGCGCATGTACCGCCAGGGGCTCACCGACTTCAAGACCCTCGACAAGTACTGGATCAACCCCTATGCGCTCGACCGCAAAGCCAAAGATTACCAAGACGTCTATCTCCCCGCTGGATACTACGGGGCGCGCCGTTACTTCTACTCTTGGTCATAGAAAGTGTCATCGACCATTGGAGCATTCTTTTGCGACGAAATCCGACCTTCACGATTATTGAGAACATTTAGTACGTAGATTCCTAAATCCATTTCAAATAGTTTGCGTTCAACACAGGCGGTTCTGAGTATCGACAACTTGAGCGCGAACTAATTGAAATGGATTTCGGAATCTACGTACTGAATTTCACGATTAGAGACGTTAGGTAGATATTTTTGCTTCACCATTCGTGCTCTCGCGAATATGTTCTCACCAGCATTGTTCTATTTCGGAACAGTGAATGGCGCAATGTTTTTTCTGAGTTGCACGTATATTGAGATGTATTTTTATCTTGTCATATAGTCATACAAATTGCACATATTCATCAATGCAAAAAAATACTGGAGCAAGAATCAATGTTGATCGTCGATCCATGCCGATGGGTAAATGAGAGACGGAGTCAATTCTTTGAAACCAAGTCGATCAGCACGCAACATTGAAAAGGCGCGCGGTGAAGTCACCAAAAAGCAGCAACAATGAGCTCAAAATTCAGTGAAGAAACACAACGCTTGAGAAGCAGACGCTGCAGTGTCGATCGGGTGTGATTGCGAATGATGTAAGAGATGATCGACTCTGTGACACGACTGACCCGTGAAGTTGTGCCAGACCACAGTCCTGCCAAACCAGTCAGAGGTATGTCTCAGCGGGGTCTCTGCCCAACAAGGGCCGTATCTGCTCGTGACCGTTGATCGGGGACGAGGGGGCGAGCAGTCCGTTGGAGTTTTCCGCGTACGCCTTTATCCGTTCATGGACGTCGGTGGACGCGACCGATCGGGTGTCGGCGAGAATGGCATCGCGCACATCGAACGTGGAGTCGCCATTAACGACCGTCGGGCGGTACTGCGAACCCATGCGCGTCAGCGTCGACTGATTGACGCGCTCAACCTTGCTGAAGCAGCACGGAAGAGCCGCCTTGAATTCGCGACGGAAGTTCTCGTTCTGCAATCCAACCGCACATTTCAATCAGCAATTCAAAGCAACATGGAAAGTCATGTAACAACTATGGCATCAAATTCAAGTCCCACGTGTGTAGTCAGAATTTTTCGAATGGTTAGCCAGAAATCGATCGAATACCCCTCAATTGAATGTCGCGCGCTGTCAAATTTCATAATTTGTTGCATGGAGTATCATTACTTCGTATGATTTAAATCTATTTCTAGTAAACGTACCACAACGACATTTAATCACTATTGTACATCTAAATCTGGGGTTACGGTGCTTTCTACAGTACGCTCTTTACGGTAAAAGAAATTATGAGTATACATGATGAAGAAAAACTCACCAAATAAGCATATATTATAGGATTTATGCATGTTGCGCTCATGGATGTGACGTGTGCGAGTAGGAAAAGAAAACTGAACACGGGTTTGATGGGTCCGTCGAGCTGGAAGTCGCGCATGATATTGAGGGCGTTGAAGGGGAACCAGCACAAGGCGAAGAGAACGACCATGGATACGAGCATGCGGAGTAGACGTCGTTTGCGCTGCAAGTCGGCCTCGGTGGTCCGCCGGTTGTTGTTGACCATGGTCTGCCGATGCTCGAGGAACATCCATATGCAAACATAGCAGAAGCCGATGATGACGAATGGCACCACGAACTGCAGCGACATGACGATCATCCCGTACACGGACTTGAGATGGTCGTTGGCCCAGTCCTCGACGCACAAGAAGAAGGAGCACGGTTTGGCGATGAAGTGCATGCGCATGTGCACCGCGTACGGCATCACAAGCAGCAGCGACAATGTCCAGATGAATGTGATCACCGTGATGCACACTTGCAAAGAAATGCGCCGCTTCAGTGGATGCACAATCACTATATAGCGATCGATGGCGATCGCCGTCAGCGTCAGAGTACTGATGAAGATACTCGTGCCCTGCAATCAGACCAGATATAGTCAAAATCTGGTCATCGGTTAAGAAAAAAACTGACGTTTGGTCTTGAAAGGAAAATAAGGACAAATGAAATGATTTTGTCTCGGGCGCTCATCATTGACACAAGCTTGTGCTCGCTGAGTATCGCTGAGGTGTAAAAAAAAGATAGTGTGGATTTATGATTTTCTTTGCCTGACAGGTTACGATGTCACCTTCCCGTTTCTCTTTACCCAGTACAAAATGTTGACTTTAAAAGTGTGTGGCGCAACGGAATGAATACCTACCTGAAATAAAGGCAATCCGTAGCAAAGCCATCCACCCCACACCCAGTGTCCGATGTAGGTGTAGACCGGGGTGAGCCAAAGCGATGTGAAGTTGACGAGCAGATCACTAATAGCCAAGTTCGTAATGAACAGATTCGTAACCGTCTGCATGTTTCGATTGCTCATCACGACGTACACCACCAGGGAGTTTCCAGACACGGCCACGATGAATACGGTGGTGTAAAGCAGACCAAGTAGCATCTTAGTCGGCACCCAGTCCGTGACCACCAACTGGCCGCGACAGCTGATCGCGTAACCACTGGCATTGTTCAAATCGCCGTCCGACAGAGAATAATTGTAGTCGTCCGTGTAATCGCTATACAAGTATTCCTCGCTCACTGAGGCCGTCGCGGTAGTGGACAAGACAACCGCCGACGCGGAAGCCATTGCGACCGTGTGCCTAAAAGAAACCATAGCAGTAGAGAGATTGGTTAGTTCCGTTATGTAGCAGGTGTGTTGTCCTTGCAAAGCAGCACTAAGTCTCAGAGTATTATGTTGAAGCTCAATGACGCCGACACTGGAACAAGCGCTCGAACGATGTTTGAGTTGGGAGAACTGAAGAAGACCAGAAAAAGCGAGCAAACGGTGAGCGGCGGTCTCGTCGACCGTCTAATGATCGCCGGGGGGTAGCGCTAGGCGGGACCACAACCGGAACCAACGCCTAGCCGCGCGCAGCTTATTACCAAAGCAGTAGCGCACGCACGCATGGACACCCGCGCTCATTAGGCGCACCTCGCAACGCCGCCGTCTTCGCCTCGCAGCGACATACTGACAGTGGCCGAGTCGGACGTCACCTGCAGCCGCCGTGCGCTAGAACCGGTCCACTGATGGCAGAAGAACAAGTGCAAGACAGTGCGCGAGAAGTAGTCGCAAAGACCTCTTGCTTGCCTATCGCAACGCCATTCTCCTTCGAGTAGCCGGACGCCTTTGTTCCGGCGGCGGTCGTCGACCCAACCAGCCGACGCTACTGGCAGGACTGGCAGGCGCTACGATCCGCCTTTATCGCAACAAGTCTCATCCTTAGCCGCGGGGCCACCCACCCCGGTTCTAGGCTGTCGAGAAGCACTCGAAAAAAACTGGTGCCACCGCTCAATGACAGCGGCGACGTGCACACTAGCGGCGGCTTGTCAAACTTTCGCATTGTCCATCCGATCCTACAAGCGGACGGCCGTGGGCAGTGTTCCTCTTATTGAGTAATGACGCGACGACAAGACTAGCTTTCGAACAGCGCACCAAAATATACTCGTAATTTCTACGAGAGTTAACCGGATTTTTTCAACACGCACCGTACGATGAAAACGTTCGCGATCAATTGCGTTCTGTGACAATTAACAGAAATGGTTTTTCCTGCTCTCTAGCATAAAAAATAAATGATACTCAATAATATTGAAGCAGCGAAAATTGCTTTGTCCCATGAACATCATTCTTTCTGTTTGAACGACATTAAATTCCGGTTAACTCTCGTAGAAATGATGAATATAGTTCTCAGATGTGTATTGAATTCGCGGACCACACAAGATGCAAAGGACGAACGAACGACATTGACGAAGGACGAACGGACATCGTTGATTCGAAAGAGAACAATGCGCGGAGCAGTCAAGATGCACGGTCGAGAACGCATATTGGCGAAAATCGTTGCCAACCGCGCACACAAAGGACACACACGTGTAGCTGCGTGGATACGGCCGAATAGCGTAACTACAATGCGACTTCGGCGTCGACGTCGCACTCTCTTCTCGCCACACTGCGAATCGTCTCACTCAATTCCACTCCGAGCAGATCCGCGCACGGTCGCGTTACCACCCGTCCAGAGTTCATGGATGTGTAGCTGTTACACGAAGTTTGACGTGTTATCATTCCCACGCTCAGCATGGCGCTGTAGCTCGGATGCGACGTGTCCATGTCGGGACGCAGCAACAGTTTGTCGTACTCGGCCGGCGGGTACTGATCGCCGTCGGTGTGCCCGACGACAGCGGCGCTGCTCTGGTGACCGCCGCGTATTGTCGTCGACTTGGGCTTGTTGATTGGTCGACTTGGACACTCGATCATCGCGCGACGCAGATGTCTTTTGAAATTCTCGTTCCACATCGCATAAATGATAGGATTCCAAAGTGTCCCAGTCATCGCCACTAGGTGCGCGCACATAAATGCTACGGACGCTGCGTCCTTGTCGAGCTGAAGCACATTGACCAACCCCGCATCCTGCAGCATGTTGAACACGTCGAGCGGAAAGGTGCACAGCGCAAAGATGAACACCATGGCAATGAGCATTCGTTGCAGCCGCCGTTTCTTGTGTACTTCGTTGACCTGGTTGCGACTGGACACGGAACGAGACCGACCAATCCGTTCTTCCTGCCGTTGTAGGGAGTCGGCGATGCGCCAATGGCAGAAGGCGATGATGCTGAAGGGAATAGCACTGCGCACCAGCAGTACGATCAGTCCGTACCACATCCTCAACGAGTGCTCCTTCGGCCAAACTTCCAGACAATATTGATTGCAGTCGTCGACGGACACGTATTGCAAGTGAAACAGCATCGGCGACAGTACCACCAACGCCCCGATCCAGATGCTGAACATGATGGCCAAGCAGGTCTCCTTGTTGATTTGGCGCGAGAAGGGACAGACGACGAGCAAGTACCGGTCGACGGCCATGATAGTGAGCGTAAACGGCGACCACATGAGACTCGCCCCCTGCACGGCGTACACCAGGTAGCACATCACCGGGCCCAGTTCCCACGTCCGTCGATAATGGTTGTACGGCGTCACCCACAGAGACACGACTGTGACGAGCAAGTCGGACGCGGCCAAACTGCCGATCATCACGTTAGTCACGGAGAGCATGTCGCGCTTGAAGATGACGATGGCGAGCACGAGAAAGTTGCCGACGAGCGACGCGACGCCGACGAACGCGTAGGCGACGACGAACACGGCAGTCATATACCACCTGAGCATCATCTCTCGTCCCAGCAGTTGCGTTTCGCAACTGTTACTGGTCGCGTTGAGTGCGTCCATCATGTCGAAACGAAAAAAAACGAACAGCGCCCGCTGTTGATAGCCAGACAAGCTGATATTAGAGGAGAGCACGCAGCAATGTTCGTGCGTATGGGTGCCGATCGCTCGATGGAGGAGAAAGATTGGCGCTCGTAAGCGAGCGATCGACCTTCCGAGGCGTCGAGCAGCACGGAAGCCACGGAGACCGTCGCCAAAAACAAATATCAGCCGCAATTACGCGATAGCGTGGCTGTAAATTGGGCGAAAGGCAGGCAGGCAGCACGGTGGCCGAGGCGTTGGTCGCGATGAAACAGAGAATCGCCGTGTCCGTTCAGTCGGTCGATCAAAGTACGGACAAGACACGGATGAAGACAAAGCAGAGGAAAGGGGCGAAGACACGAATAGGCGAATCAGTGGATTGACGATGAATAACTCGGATCACAATATGAAAACCGTCAACACACACTGCCCGAAGCAATCGAACCGTGCCGGCTTGTTCCAGCCGAACGCGCAAGTACAAAGTCTTCGTAAGACATTGAGAGACACAGAGCAACTCCGGGCGACGCTTTCAATGAAGATTATTTTAATGCACAGAGTCATTTTAATCGTCTTAAAGTACCCTCACACCTACAATAGTCTCACGCTTGGACCCCAACTGATCCTGAACGGAAGGAGCGCTAATTAATTACTCACTAAGCAAATCGAAAGCGGAAATAGAAAGTGCAGTATGTCGAAATGCCAGAATCATGTGAAGCGATTGGATATCGGTCCCAGATTAGTTTTCGTTGTTCGTTTTGATTCAAGTAGCGCACTCGGGTTTAATGATATGGCGTCAAGGGCTGTGGAGCATACGAAGAAGAAATGAGAAATATTCAGGCCCGGATTTAGAGTACGGGGGGCCCTGGGCCACAAATTTAATGGGGGCCCCCTAACGTACTGCAGGAGGCAAATTTTTTCAATTTTCAGCGCCGCAGGCAAAATTTTTTGGACATTTTTGCTGCCGAAGGCAATATTCTGGTGTTTTTTGAACGGCAGCGGAAAATTTTTTCAACTTTTGTACAGTTGAAGGCAATTTTTTCAACATCATTTTGCAATTTTGGTTGGTGAGTAACGTCGGGGGGCCCCCCTTAAGTGACTGTAAACCGGGGGGCCCTGGGCCACGTGGCCCATGTGGCCCATCTATAATCCGGCCCTGCAAATATCCGATACCTGGACGACATAGTTTCCAGTTTTTCTGGGCGTCGTCTGCCACCAGTACTCCAGCTTGAGAAGTCGACCGCGAACGGGGTCGACGAGAGTTGCACAAATCACCACAAATCGTCGCCAAAAATCGTCGCCACACACAACTGAAACAGTCTGAAAAAAAGATGAGCGATTGCGCGCAAAAGTCTTGCACAATAGAGCTCACATCCGTTCCGTGTGGATATGGCTGATAGATTTATACTCGCCGACCGTCGCATAAGGTGAGCATCGGAACGCGAATCGTTTGTCGTGGTCGTGTCAGTGGGTGGCTGAAAGGGTAACGGATGGATAGCGCTTCCTTATGCATGCAGGAGATGCAGCGACGACAATTAACGCACGAACATTCGGAATGCAAATTGATCCGAGCCACACGCGAATCTCTGCCCATCCCCGTGCGCCCGAGGACAAACAACAGCCCGCCCAGGCAATCGAGTCTCGGCGATTCGATCGACCGACCGGAGAACGTCGTCGGTCCGGTTGTCTGTCTTTCACATCAGAAAACAAACAGACGGGTAATTGGAGATGGTCGTAGCAGAATACGCGTTGCGTTGGTCATCAACAGCGCACCGCACGAGAACGACACATACACGACGTCAACCCACACTCACAACAATAGCCCGTCGGTAGCACTTTACTACACAATCCGCAACACGTCGCATTCACGCGCTCAACGGCCGAAGATCACAGCTGGCGATAGAAAGCGGAACAATGCGGTGGAGGCCATAAATCTCCAGGCGGCGTGGTGGGCGCACAGCTCGAAGTGGCCGACGTCCAGTGCCTCGGCGCACGCATACAACCGGCTCATGTACGAGCGCGGGCGCGAGCGCGGCGGCCGACTAGTCTGCGAGGAGTGCTTCCAGCTAATCCTGGTAATAGCAAATGTAATCCAGTACCGCGAACAGTCCAAGAGCGCGCCGCCAATCGTTCCGACGACGTCTACCCGACCAGCTGAGTAGTTTTCTGCCACCGACCCACGGCGATCGTATGATCCGCCAACCAAAGTAATTGCCTGCATCAAAACTGCGAGGAAACAACGTCGTGTGAGGTCCTACACTGCCCGAGACGACGTCGCGACACGATGCGGGTGGCAAATCAGCGCCCATGTCCATTGAGGACGGTGGTGTCGGTGCCAAACGAGTCTAATCAAACTCACTTTCATTCGACCGTCTCGACCTCGTAGTTACGGCGCAATTGAAAAAGGACGGCGCAGCAGACAGCTGCGAGGAGAAAACCTGCGTAGTTACCATCCATCATCGTCGCGCACTACTTTTCGCCTTTGAAGCAGCATTCTTTTACCCAGTAAATTGTGCGTTGGTGAAGAAATGGACGAGCGCTTTGTCCGATGGAAATGGGGACGGAAGAAAGCCATCATCAGTGCATTGGCCAGCAAGGGTGCTGCATGCCTTACCACGATATACGACACTTTCGAGTACGTCCACTATCCGCAGATTTACCGCCCGTCCTCTTATCGGAAGAACTCTTCAGCGCTCTTCGCGGCACAATTTCCCATTTAGCACGTCTTCAGCGATCGCGCATGCACGAAAAATAGAGTGGTATGTGCTTTCATAAAAAATTCAATTACTCCAGCGCGCTGCGACGGAAAAATCCTCCAAACTAGCAAAAAGTAGCGCGCATGGAAGTCGATTTGTATAGTCCTGATCACAATGAAAAATCCGCCGTGCGTGTTACCAATTTGCTGCATTGTCATAAAACAGCTGGTCAAACATGAATGTGGAAAACTGAAGGCAACACAGCAGGTAAAGTCGTTTAGATACGATTTGACGAAAATGGTACTCGCGCAAAAGTTAGCCAGACTAGGCGGGATTCGAACCCGCACTTGCAGATTACGCGTCCACTGTGCTATCCATTACACTAAAGCCCAGCTGACTGATGCGTCGCACGGGGCGTTCAGATGCACGCG